>JAQFZH010002028.1:0-18244 GCA_034695485.1 Entomobrya nivalis
GGCAAAAATCCGGAGTCAAAAAATAAATCTTACAGGTGCATTGTATGAATTCAGAATAGAGGTTGAAAGGCAGTCCAAAATGCAGTGTTGTGATTTTATGATGAGATGAAAAAGCCTTTTCCAAAAACACGGATTTGTCCTGAGGGGAACAGCGTAGTGACAAAGCAGCGGCAAAAAATCCTTTGAAAAGCAATGTGTACATGAAAAGGAGGTAAAGAGTTTATGGATGCAAAAATGTTTTGATTATTTTCTGCAATGTGATAAACACCAAACGCAACAGCAGTAGGAAAAAATTACATTAGTATTTTGCATTCTAATGTTTTTACACGTTTTTGAGCATCGGTCAATAATAGTCAATTAAACAGCCAATGCTTGCGCGTGCACTTGTACGTGTGATAGCAAAATTTGGGACAGATATTTTGTTTTGCTGTTTGCAAAAGGACACTGGAATTTTTGGGTGTGCGTGACGTGACGTGTGTATAGTTTATATTAGTTTACCATTTTCATTAACTCTTAATTTCATTGTTAAGGTTCAAAACTACCAATAACTGTTAAATTGTACGTGGTCAGTGTGGTGGGTGTGCCAGTGTCAAGAAATCAACCCAAACCACGAGCTGTTGGTCAACCGTGCTTGTATTTTTTAAACTTAATTACTGAAGTAACAAGTAGCAGCGATTTTCAGTTTTTAGCATCTTCTAACTGTTGAGTTGGAACAGGTAATTGTTTGACTTTAAACAGTTTTAGGAGTCTCACAGCTTGTGGTTTTTGTCGCTTTGTCGTTGTTTCTTGTCTAATATTTGGATGTCATTGTTTTGGTTGTTTTAGAAATTCTGACGCGGCGGGCCTGTTTACGGAAATTCGGGGGGATAATTAGGAAATAAAACTTCAACTTAGGTGGTGTAAGTTTGCTAATTACTTGACTGCGTACTTATCAAGTTTCATATGCACAGTATCCTTAATTATATTCTCTTGATTTGATTGTGTAGTACCGATTCCTAGGGGAATGGTTTAAAGTTGAAATGGACGTGGAAGACATCCCGGACATTGATCCAGCCGTTCCTGCGGAGCCAGACTTCTTCGGCGAAGATGGTGGAGGAATTCTCTCCCTGTCATCAGATTCTATAAACCCAGCTCCTCTACCTCCAGAGAACATTCTTGATGGTTTGCCAACATCGGAATTGAAGTACGATGATGAGATGTGTGAATTCGATGAGTTTCTTGTCGGAATTGAAGCACTCGTTCCTAATCAAAATGGTGAAAATACAAGTATGGAGCAAGATCAACCACAGGAGGAAGCAAAAGATATGGAGGATGATTTGACACAATTGCTAACTTCGGAGGACAAAGAAGTTCCACAAGAAAGTACAGATAATGACAACGACGCAAAACCTGATGGCAGTACTGTTTCCAGTTCAGCACCAAACACTCCTGATTCTAGAGGCTCAGCTATAGTTCGGTTGGCATTGCCTGTCATTCCCAAGATAAACATTATTGGAAGGGATTCACCCAGACGTAAGAAGAACAATGTTGTCAATGAAGTATCGCCCTCTAGAACGTTGAGAGGCAGGACAAAAAATGAGAACATCAAGAAAGAATCCAGAGCGAAACGGAAGATCAGTGATGATGAGTTCGAGCCAGAAAGTACTGAAGAAGACTCTCCCAAGAAATCTAGTGGGGCTTCAAGAAGTGGCCGTCCAACACGCAGATCAGCCCGCTATGGCCAGATTGATAGTGACGAAGAGGACATCGGAGCTACAGCAAAGGGTAAAACGAGAAGTGGAAGGTCAGCTAGAAAAATTGCTCGTTATGGTTTTGAAGATGATAGTGATGAGAAAAACGAAAGTGAGAATGAAACAGAACAAGTGGATTCAGCTGGAGAAGAATTATTTGAACCCGTAAAGAAGAAGAAACGTTCCGGAGTGTCCAATTATACGATAGAAAAAAATGGAAACATTCTTTTCACAGACAACAGTGGAAACGTCACGAAGATCAAACCTGCTTCAGTCGCTGTTATTCGATTGACCGAGACCGAAATATCTAAATTACTTATTGGGGAAGATGACTTAGACGATGATGACGATAATCCATTTTTGTTGGAAGTTTGTATCGATAATTTCCATTCAGCCGTGGAGGCCGTCAAAGGCGGTGCCAAAAGGTATGATAATTTACACTAAACTTGCATTATTCCCAATCAAAGTTCTGGTTTCATTCCTAGTAATGTTATAACACGTTGTAAATTATTGTCAATTATAGGATTGAGCTCTGTTCATCACTGGCTGAAGGCGGCTTAACTCCATCCGGTGGTTTTCTGACCCTAGTAAAAGAAAAATTTAACGATATCCCAGTGTTCGTGATGATAAGGCCACGTGGGGGTGATTTCGTCTACACTCCTGAAGAAGTTGAAGTCATGGCTGTAAGTACCTGATTTTAAGCCTATCAATGTTTCACCTAAACTAAACTTTTTAAATGTTCATTAAAAATTTGCTAATGTCTATATATTTGCAGAGGGACATTTCACATTATAAGCAAATGGGGGCAGATGGTTTTGTTTTCGGTATATTAACGAAAGACTGTGATGTGGACAAAGAAAATTGTAAACTACTAAAACAAATGGCATTCCCATTGGAGTGCACATTTCACCGAGCTTTTGACAAGGCATTTGAACCCTTTTCCGCTTTGGAGACCATAATTAGCTTAGGATTCAGCAGAATTTTGACAAGTGGACAAAGCACCACCGCACAAACAGGGGCATCTCTTATAAAACGTCTTGTTGAAGCTGCTGGTAGTCGTATTACCATTTTGGCAGGGGCTGGAATCAATCATTCGAATGTTGGCGATATTGTGAAACGAACAGGAGTAAAAGAGGTACATGGATCGGCTAGCAAATCAGTAGCTTCTAAGATGACTACGCCGGGGCCCAGCAAGTCTAATAAACGTGGAGGTCACAAACCGTCCGGTGTGAAAATGGGTTCTACTGACGATTCAGTAATCAAAGTAACTGATTCAACTTTAGTTGCCCTAATTGTAGGAAAGGGGAGGAAAAACGTTAGGCGATGAATTAGTTTTATCTTTGGTGTGTCTAAATCAGTTTGTTATCTTAAGGTGATATTTTCATTTTACAATTTATTGATCGTCAGACCCTTATTTTGGGCGCACCTACTGTACTTATTGTTTATTGTAGAGTAGAAGGATAAACATGTATCCGTTTTGGTAAGTCAGTTGTAATTTGTTTACATCCACTTTAATATTAAATTTGTTGGAAGCTAAAAGCAGTCAGTTCAAGTTGCCAACCAAACTGTGATGAATATCTTTCGTCTATTTTTAATACGGGGTGTGAGCTGTAATTGTACTTTAGCTTTAAATTATCAGAATTTATGTCCTTGCACATTCCTGATATTGATAACAAGGAAGAAGAAGTTCAAATATCATTTGTGTATAATGTTTTCTTTAATGCAAAGTAAAAGCTAGTTGCATTCGTTGTAATTTTAAGTTTTGTGCTATATTTAAGATTATATCTCAAGTGACTAAAGGAAAGTGACATTCGATGTGAATTCCCATTCCCATGTCGCAAGGTGTCTTGTATTTACACGAGTTATTGCAGCCGTCAAAATTTATGTTTTGAATCAGAAAGGAGTTAAAAATGTGGAAATCGATATTTAATGACCATCATTATTTACATATATACCAAAGTTGATGTTCGAATAAAAGTACAATTGTAATTTTAAGATGGTAATTTAAAAAATGTAATGTTGCGGGATAATATAAAACTCAATATTTTTGTTTATATTTTTGCAATAAAGATTTACTACAAGAAAATGAAATTCACTCGGAGGAAGTGTTTACTTACATTTAATCTATTTTTATTTTAACAATTTATTCAATAGACAAAGCATACTCATCTCATTAAATATACATAACCGACAATCAATAGAACTAAATTAATTTTTATTCTACATTTACACGAGATGTTTGTCATTTTATTTCAGGAAATATAAAATGGATTGTTTTATAGTTCATAATGAAACATGAAAATAAAAATCATACCATGTAAAGATACTTTTAGCTTTTACATGAAAATATTTAAGTTAAAGTACAAATTTCTAGAATTATTCTGTATAATACATTTTTTTACATAGGTTGCTCCAACTCTACAAGATTTTCTCGCATTTGATGCATACTGCTTTTCCACTGGATCAGAGTTTCCCTGATATGCATCCAGTGAGTTTTAGTTAACGCTCGCTTCACAGCAGATTGAACAGTGAGTTTTCGGTTTGCTTGGTCGATTCTTGCGGACAACAGCTTGGTTTTCAAAGCGTCAATAATAAATTTCTCCACTTCTCCTGGCTGCAGCTGAAGTTCTTTCTCGATTTGCTGAAAGCTGATTTCAGACAATTTCTCCGCCATACTAATTAAAGTTAAGATGCGCAACTTTTTCATCATTTGATTGTGGTCCAGATTCATCTTTTGCATGAATTCCTTGTGACCCGAGTAAAATTTTAGATACTCGGTAAGCCCGTCATAAACCGCGCACATCAACAAATCATGGATTGGATTTCCTGTTGGAAAAAATAAATAAAACATGAAACATGAATATTGATAAGTAAATACAAGCTTCACAGCAGCATTTTTAAATGTGTCAATTTGTTTAGGGATTCCTACCTTCCAAAAACTTCACTGGCTTCAGTGGCAGCAAGTGGTCGAAAATATAAATGTTGGGGTCAGCCAGAGATGCAACAATGCACCTTTGTGCGTCTTCTCTCGCTTGGCTGGCATTTTCCATGGTGTAAGTGGCAAGGAGGTCCAGCATGACCTTGTATGCGTCATCACTCATTTTGGAGTTCATCAGGCTCGTGTGCAAAAGCCTGTACAGTTTCTACAAATTAAAAAATGAAATCAATTCAGTACAATCAAACAGGCAATCAATCAAACAATCAAGTAAGTGGATATACAAATTTAAAATTTAAATCGAAATATGAACTATACTAACCTGCATTTGTTCAGCAGTTGGAGGGGCAGCGCTGAAAGTTCTCTTCAATGTTTGAGTATCCGTAAAGACTGACGCCATTTGTCCAACTTTACCAGCAACATCAACCATGAAGTAATACACGTAGTACCTCATTGGAGAATATTCGTTCAGCGAGTAGAAGAGCAGCCTCAGGACTTTCAATGCGATGAGTCCATGTTTCACTTCCGGCTCCCATGCCTTGGTAAGCTTCTCACAGAAAGCGAGAACAAGTCCATCTGAAGCAGCTGAATCCGCAATAATGACCACGGACACAATTCCATTCAGAACAGACTCGATATCAGCGTCGGTCCCCTTCTGGAAACAGATGTCACATACTCCGATAATTTTGTGGAGGTCATCTTCCATCCCTTTATTGCTAGGCTGGGTGGAAATTTCGGCTCCCAGTTCATTCATATACTCCCGAAGTTCTTGACATTGCTCTTGAGGGGAGCATGCTATAAATGATGTCAACTCAGCTTCCATGATGCTAACTGTTCGCAATCTCAATAGTAGTATTCACTACAAAAAATCCAAAACAAAATGAATTTAGTGTCAAGTAAATGCAAACAAACAGAATTTGTCAACATTAAGAGAAAACGGGAAACCAATTTACACTTAATTACATAGCATAGCCTTTTCCAAGCCTAAATTGATTTAATAATTACATTTCTCCAATCAACAAAGAATAATTTACAAATTTCATCCCTGCAAATTTAAAATATGACCACAAAAAGATAAAATATGGTAGCGTGAAAACTATAAACTGACTTACCAATATAAACTTGTAGAGTATCCGAGAAAAGATCAAACAAGCTTTGATTACAGCAATCCAAACACAAAAATAGTTAAATATCCTTAAATTTGATGAGGGTACTTAATTTAAATTTAATTTCACTGGAAATTGTTTAAAAACCGGCAAGTTTATAAAACAAGAAATTGGTAGGTGAATGAATAATATGGGTGTTCAATGCACAGTATTGATGACAGAAGGAAGGGGATAGAAGACAGAAAGTATATCAAGCATACACAATCACTTGTGTCTGACTACACCCGCCAAATACGAATACTCAACTCATGCACAGATATATCAGCAGCTGCTGTACCATGAATGCTTGCGATTGGGGAATCTTGGGATTATAAAAAACTCATTCATGTGAATGTGCATGTGCGTTCATACAGATGCAGACACAGTCAGTCGGTTTGTTTACGTGCATGTACAATGTGCTTCGCATGCAGTCACATGTTTAAATGTCATTTTCCAGTTAACTGTTGATTGGATTCCAGTGCTTTAATGTTCAGTGTTGGTGGATCTGACGGACTTTAGCTTAGATCTTTAGTTTACCTTTTAGTGAATTACTGGCTGTCGTGCGTGACACTTAGAAACAAGTGCGAAGGAAAGTCAGTGTGCAAAACGCAAAAACTGATTGTTGTTGCGTTATACTTTTTGGAAAAGGATTAAGGTCAGCTGTATGTTAATGGGTGCAGACATGAAGAGATATGGGAAGGGGAAGGGTGGCAAAGGAAAGGGCAAGTTTAAGTTTGCCAAGAAAGAGGGCAAGTTTGGAAATGCAAATGACGTGCCTTTAGGTCCCAGAAAAGCTGTCAGTGAGGGCGATGATAGTGCCAGAGTTGGCGATGAGGGAAAGACTAACAATAAGCATTCAAAAAAGCAGGATAAATCTTCCAAGTGGAACATCAGCGGTGGAGGAAACAAGAAGAACGATGAAGTTCAGTTCAACCCGAAAAGTAAAAAGACGATTGATGAGAAGAAGGAGATTGCACGATTAACTAAAACTTTGGAAAATGTAGGTTGAAGAGAGCAGTTATCATTTTGATTGTATTTTATAGTCAGTCTCATAAAATTTAATAATTGTGCTCACTATATCATTTTCTCGTTCTCAGGGTCCTCACATGGAGCCAGCCCAGGTGAAAACTTTTAAAGATTTCCCAATATCCAAGAAAACATTGATGGGCTTGAGGGATTCTGAATATGAGGTGCCCACTGAAATCCAGAAAGAATCGGTTGGTTTGGCATTAAGAGACATGGACATTTTAGGTGCTGCTAAAACCGGAAGTGGAAAAACGTTGGCATTTTTAATCCCAGTAAGTTTGGACGCTTAGAAGTCGAAAATACATTTATCGTTGATAATGATTAATGAACATAAATCTTACTTTGGAATCATTTATAAATGCCATATAACCATTCCGCTTTTCTTCCCATAGGTAATAGAAAAGTTATATCGCAGTCTTTGGAGCAAACCTGACGGATTAGGAGCAGTAATCATAACACCGACTAGAGAACTGGCCTATCAAATTTTTGAAACGCTTAGGAAAATCGGGCGATATCATGAATTTTCTGCAGGATTAGTAATTGGTTAGATTATTTTTACTTTCCAACTGTGTGGTATTTTTGTTCGTATTGTTGAAGGCATGCTATGAATGAATGTTTCTTTTCTATTTTTAAAGGTGGCAAAGATCTTAAATTTGAACAGAAGCGTATGGATCAGTTAAATATAGTAATCTGTACCCCAGGAAGACTTCTGCAACATATGGATCAAAATTCTTCGTTTGTAACTTCGAATTTGCAGGTACCTTAACATTTCTTGATCTCGTATATAGGTGTAATCTGTAACTGTAATTAAAAGCCTTTTATTTCACTTGGAAAAATTTGCTTACAGATACTTGTGCTTGATGAAGCTGATCGTTGTCTGGACATGGGATTTGAGAAGGATATGAATGCAATTTTTGAGCATTTACCTACCGATAGACAGACTTTACTCTTTTCAGCCACACAGACAAAGTAAATATCTTAGTGTACAATACAGAAATGCCTAGCAGTTTTACGTATATTAGTTTTAATTTTAATCATAATCACAATTATTTTAGGTCAGTGAAAGATTTGGCAAGGCTCAATTTGAAATCTCCCGTTTATGTGTCCGTGCACGAAAATTCACAGTTCAGCACACCTGAAGGATTGCAACAAAGTTATGTTGTGTGTCCTCTGGAATCAAAGCTGAATATGTTATGGTCATTTTTGAAGCATCACCGAAAGAGTAAAATATTAGTTTTCATGTCCAGCTGTAAGCAGGTATGTATATTGAAAAATTCTTAATAATTTTGATAATTAATATCGTTAGATGCTGTTTTATTTTTATGGACTGTTTTTCGATTTCGATTAAATTTAGGTACGTTTTTTAAATTTGCTATTTTGTCGAATGAGACCGGGTACAAGTTTATTGGCGTTACATGGATCAATGCACCAGTTGAAACGAATGGCGGTCTATGATGAATTCTGTAAAAAACAGTCTGTGGTCCTTTTTGCTACTGATATTGCCGCACGTGGTCTCGGTAAGCTATTTAATTTTAGTTTTTCTCATTACTATTGAATCTAGTGAATTTGAATTTTACAACCTTACTAATGAATTATTGGATTTGGATTTTTTTTTAGATTTCCCTGCTGTTGACTGGGTATTACAACTAGATTGCCCAGAAGACGCCACTACGTACATTCATCGGGTTGGTCGAACTGCAAGATTCAACAAAGATGGAGAGGCGCTTTTAGTATTATTACCAACCGAAGAAGAAGCAATAATATCACAGCTGCAACAAAAGCGCATTCCTATCGAGAAGATTGAAATTAACATGAAGAGAATGATGTCAGTGACTAGAAAATTTGAAGCCTTGCTAGCCAGGGATTTGACCCTGAAAGAATGTGCCCAGAGAGCATTTAAGGCGTACCTAAAATCCGTATTTTTGATGAAGAACAAGGATGTATTCGATGTGACTCAGTTGGACCTTCCCAGTTTTGCAAGGTGAATATTTGTATTATTCATTAAGAAGTAGAATTGGTTAGTAAAATTGCTTAGTAAAAAGTATTTCATAACGTGTTTTTTAACTTGTTTGTAGTTCACTTGGACTCGCAGTAGCACCCCGCGTTAGGTTTCTACAAAAACGTGGAGTGTGTCGTAGTGAAAATTCTCTTAATCAAAATGAGTCAAGCCAAGATGATGAAAGTGAAGAAGATGTGGACACTAGAATAAAGGACGTCAAACCAAGGGCCCCCACAACATTTGATTTTAATTCAGGTATGTAAATGCGAGAATTAAAACGGCTTCCTAAATTATATCTTTAAATATTATATTGGGTTTTTAAAAACCAAATGATTACGTTTTGACTACTGCAGTTGATGATGACGAAGATATGGACACATTATTCACTGGAAAGAAGCCTGTAGAAATGGACGATGATAATGATGATGACACCTTGCCGCTGGACGTAGAATTACCTTCTTCAAGCAAAGTGAAAAAGACAAAAACAAAGGCAGCCGTTGCAAAAAAGCTGCTCAAGAAAAAGATTCAAGTGAACAAGAAGGTTGTATTTGACGATGAAGGCTCCGTGGTGCCAGATACAAGAAGAGATAAAAGATCAGAATTAGCAAAAAGTTATGAAATGGAAGATACTCCGGGCATTGATGTTGAGAAGGCAAAACAAGCTTTGAAGGAAGAGGATCAGTATGATAAGAAACTGTTCAGGGATAGAATTAAGGCGAGACACAGGGAAGAGCGACGAAAAGCCAAATTAGCAAGGAAGGGAGTAACGGCAGATGATGAGGATCAGGAGGAAGGTGAAGAAGGTCCAATGCTGAAAACAAATGACGAGGATGATTCGGAAGATGATTATCAACCCAATTTGGATTGGCTTCCGGATCCAGATAAAATTTATGGTTCAAAAGAAGAATCAGATGATGATTTAGACGATAACGATGTTTCCGAGTATTCGGAGGACTCAGCGGACGAATGGGATTCACGGGGCAATAAGAGACAAAGACAAGTCGTCAACACGGACAGTGAAAGTGAAGAGGAAGAACAGCCTCCTCCAAAGAAAAAGATGCTGGCAAAATCTAAGCCTATGAAGAAAACGAAATTAAGTGATAATATTGACAAAAATCTTATGGAGGATCTGGCATTACAGCTGCTGCGTGGCAAAAGATAATAATTATGAACCTCTTTTCTTTAACTTTGTAATTTAAACTGATATAATAAAAGCCGCATTTGTTTTCCGCTACAATATGATATTATATTTTCTTATTTCATAATAAAAATTGAAAATTTGTTTTCTTGCAAAGCTAATTCCTGAGGGCGAAATTATTTGAATCATTTCATTTACCAGAATTTAAATGGCTATGCCAGAACTAGAACTCCATTACAGCAAAGACATTCTAGCGCTGTCATCATATTAATATCATCGTCAGGAATGAAAACATTAATGATAATGATGTGTTATGTTATGTGGTATGTACATGTACTAAGTTTGCAAACTAGTATGGTACATCATATGCACGCAAAAATTACACATTAATACTAAAAAAATAGCTACTTCATTGTACTCATAATATACATGTAAGGCGTTCTCGTTCTCACTTTCCCACATCATCCAACAACCAAAACCAACTATGACTAAATGCAATGATGAAGGGAAGGGGAAACCATTCTTCATTGTTTGCTTCCGGTTACCAAGAGCGACGTGGTTGCATGTGTTGCTTTGGCTTTGGCCTTTTCCGCCCTTGTAAATTGAACATTTCTCTAATACTAATACTAAAATACCAAAAAAACGTAAGACGAGGGGGGAACCATATAGGCCAAACACAGAATTTCAGCTTCATTTTCGTCATTTCCAAATTATGAATTCGGATGGAAACAAGCCTGCATAATGAATTGCATGAAAGACCCATTCACTTTCACTACCTCATGGCATGAGTCAGTCATCAACACGAACAAGCGTAAACAAATAAAAATGTGCAGCAGCGTTTTGAGTTCTAAACTATGCGTTTGAAGGGAGATTTAACTACATTGCATTATTTGAAATATTACATGATAAATTATTATTGATAATTAATAATTTAAATGTTGGAGACCGCCAAGGTCATAAGGTTAGTATTTCTTTCATTGAAATATTGTATCAATCGCTTTTCAAAATTAGGGTTTAAATATTAAATATTACAAACTACAATTTTGGATATTTCCACTTTAGGGGTCAACTGTATAAAATACAATGCAAGTTTGGAACAAGATTTTAATGTGATGAGCAATACTGGTGACGAGGAACGTCTTTCAACACCGACTGAGGAAAGTATTGAAGAGGAAATAGGCGACCAGAAGCAAAGAGAAAGCAATGAACATAAGAAAGTGACAGTAAAAGCAGTTTCCAATCCCAAAAAGAAGGCTGGTGCAAAAATGACGCACTCCAACTCCTCAGATCGGGATACCACCGAAGATTCTAATTTACCTCGTCGATTCGTCCAAGTCAGCGAGGAAAACTTAGTTCTGAAAAGACAGTTGAAAAAGCAGGAAGAACGGATTAAAATCTTGGCCACTAAACTCATTAGGGTGATCAGTGAAAGGGGTAACAAGTCAAAACGGGAAGAAATTCTTTTGGAAGAGCAAAAGGCACGCATAGGAGATTTGGAACATGAAGTGTCTAATCTCCGAGAAAAGTTGCAGGTTACAAAGCAACAACTTTCATCGTACACCCGACTGATTCCCCACCACCACCATCCACCTTCCAGACAAGCTTCCATGTTATCTTCCTCGAGTACAACTTCTCATTCAAAAGTTAACAAAAAAGGACGCCCTTCTCGTTCCTCCTCTGCTGGGGCCTCTCAACCACTTAGACCTAGCACTGCGGCATCCTCCACTGGAGAAAATCTCCTCATTGACAAAAACTTTGCCGATAGGGTAGAGGAGCTGCTTTTAGAAGCTAAAGCAGAAAATCAAGCTTTGGAAGACCAGTTGAAGCATTGCAGACAACGACTTGCTTCCACAGAAGAAAACTTGGAAAAGGTTAAGGAATCATTGAAAAGCAAAGAGTCAGAACACCAGGAACAAATCATGAGCATAAAGTCTGAAGTTGAAAAGGACGAAGACATGGCAAATCAAAAGAAAGAATTATCCGGAAATATTCAGCTTATCAGGCTGCAAAGAGAAGCCAGAAGAACGGCCAGTTGGTTATCCACGTTGGAAGCACAGAATAGAGCTTTAGAGGCCGACCTCAGTACCACAAAAGAAAGTTTACAGCAATTGGAAACCCAGTTGTCGGAGACGCAGGACGAGTTGGGAAATGAACAACAAAAAAACCTTACACTTCAGAAGAAAATGGAGGATGCAACATCATCTTTGAGCCGTTTAAGGGAGCTGGACGCTCAAATTATTGCTCTTCAAGAAGAAAACAAAATTATGAAAGAGACGAACGAATCCCTGTTGAAAAATGCTTTTTCGGTGAAGGAGAAAGCGGAGAAAGCAGAATCTGTTCAGGGTACTATGCGAGCTCAAATGGTGCATTTGGAAACAGCTCTCAAAGCGGAAATGCGATCAAAACATGATGTCCAAGAAAGCCTTCGCGTGGAGAAAGAAAAGTACATGAGATTGGAAGTTGCCAACGAACATTTACAGAAATCTTTGAATAAAATTAATGATGAGATGAAAAGAAGAGGCGAACTCTGTTGTGGTAATGATGAAACACCTAAATGTGCAGATAAAACTGCAATTATGATTAGTTCTAACAGTACAAGTGTAGCTAGTAATAATATCGATGACATTACAGATACATGTCCAAATCAAAGAAATGTCACTCTCCTGAAAAATGAATTGAGCTCAGTGAGAAACCAATTAGAAACAGAGAAGTCAGAACACAGTAAAACCACTCTTCTTTTGAAAACGCAGGCTGTTGAAACAGAAAAATTACACAGAAAAGTAGAAGAACTTAGCTCGGAAACTAAGAAAGCAGACGACTTCCATTGTCAAAAATTACGCGAGCTTGTCAGTGGGCTGGAAGAACGTAAAAAACAAATTTCCTACTTGGAAAAATGCATGGATGATTGGAAAAGACAACAGAGCAATACCAATCTTGTTTGCAAAGTTTGCGAAAGTCGTTCGAAAACCGAGGTAGTGAATACAGAGGGTGGCGGGGACACCACAGAAGATTCAAATGAAAACCATACTAAAGAAGCCGGTAATAATACTGATGATAAGCAGCAAAATAATCGGATGAATGAAAGTACACAAAAAGATTCAGTTATTTCAGGGATCAGAACGTAATTCCTGAGGTATAAAAGTACCCTTTACTGGAATTCTAATAATAAAAGTTCTATTATACATCCAGATCGGCAGATTGTTAATGTTACTTTGAAAAAAATTCCTTGACCCTTTTTATTGACATTAAGCTTTACATGTATTCTTTTATACAAAACTTCTTTGGAACATTTAAAAGCATAATGCTTGAGAACACATTTCACTATAAATTATACGTAGAATTTCGTTGATTTTGATACTTTAGTATAAAAATTATTGCATTTCTGTAAGTTTTCCCTGTTGTCACATTTATTGAGATAAATAGTTTATAGCGCTTGTGTGGTGATATACCTTAAATTAATGTTACGCTTTGTAAAATTCGATTATAATATATAAATACCTAAGAATTAAATTAAAATCAAACTGTCTTTCCTCTCTAAAGTGTGATTAAAAGGCATCTTAAAAATACTCCTATCTATTCCTGTGTATTAACTGGCAACCCATAACAAACGATGGCACACTGAGTAAGATACTGAGTAGCTGCTTTACGAGATATTCGCATTGCAGTTGACAAGCATTTTTCCCTTTCACGCTTAGCATCCCTATCAAAAAATAATATTTTCGGAGGACGAATATTCTTATCTGGCAACCAACGCTCGACGAGATCCACAGTAATTCTGTCGCATTCAGCGTCCGTTATTTCCCATAAATATCCTACGACACTTGGGCTGAAAAAATACAAGAACATGAATTTATTAGTTGCAGTTCTCAACATAACATTATACGGAAAATATTATATTCTTTTGACTTCAGATAGATAAGAAACTTACCATCCAGCCAAAAAGTAACTGTGTATAGTAGCTGAACCATATACACGGGGAACTGCATAATGAGCTTGTGCACTAGCACAGCCCATTAATAAAGGTACGGCTTGACATACTAATTTTTGGACAGCATAATCCGGGTAAAAATTTGAGCCTGCACCGTGCCCATTGTATCTATCAAATTAGAAAATCAAAATTAACACTTGGGCAAATACTTTTTATAAAAAAATATTAGTTCTTAGTTAGTATGGAGGTTGTTGTACAATTGATGCTAGACAGACTTACAAAAATATGTGCTGATTCTCTAAGCAGTCCTGAACTTCTTTTGTTGCAGGAGGTCGCCCTATGACTGGTAACCACTTTTTGTGCTCTAAAAAGTATCCTTCCAACCGTTTTTGAACATTAGGCAGGGTTCCGTCGGGATTAAGAACGAATGTACAACTACTTGTATCCACTATGTTTGGATATGTGGGTCTTAATGACGTTACAAAATTATAATTACTGCGGATTAGATTAATCGAAGGCATTCTAGTTACGTCTGTGCTGAGAAGGCAATTCATTGACTCCCACGGATAAATTTCCAAATCTTGGTCAACTACAAGTATTGTTGGATGACGATCTTCAATAGGCACGTCATTTCCTATTTCACGGATCCTTTTACACAAGGTAGTCAGTCCCATCTCGGGAACTTTCAGTATAAAGGCTACGACAGTTTCCAGACCCGATGTTGTAGTTAGATGAAGATACTTGTAGTTTTCAGTTAATTTATACAGGAGCAATTTCTGAGCTGAAGACAGTTTGTACTTTTTTGCTGAAGGTGCGACTACTTTCGAACAAATTTTGTCCTGAATATCACGATGAGTTGTATGACCAGGTAGCAGGAAATTCCAAGGACCTATCCACTCTTCTTCCATTGCTTGAATTACGCTCTTCATAGCTTGGTTATGCTTACCCCTTTCTTCCCAATAGTTACGTCTTGAAATTACAACTGAGTCATCACTTATAATCAGATTGCGATCCAAAATCTTCTGGAATTCTTCCATTAGCCCCAATCGCATTAAGGAACCTTCACAAACTGGTGGATCCGGACAAAAAGCAGTGAAGGTAGACCTCTCCGACTCTTTCTAAAATTTAAAGAGGACAAAATTAATTTATAATACGATAACCATAAAGAAAACTTATGGAGAAACAAATTCATACCGGTATATGGGCCAAGGAGCTTAGGAGCAATTGTGGAATTTGTCGCTGACCATACAAATCCATACCGAAACGGTTTTTTGACTGCACCAATGCAGTTATTTGTATAATATTCCAATCTGAGCATAAAACATACAAATACTTTGTGATTACGTTTAATCAAAATGACTAGATATATTAATGATTTTTATTCTTCATTATAACAACCTGGATTAAATGTAGAAATGGATTTTGTAAAAGCCGAACCAGCATCAGCTCCAGCAACATCTTTTCCGAAGCCTACCGTGTCTTGAATTTGCTTGCGAAACAACTCAGTTTTGGTTGAAAAGGAGGAGCGCTGATTAGGGGCACTATTGGGATCCTCGTTGCGACTGAAAATAGTTACAATTGTTGACATACTTTATAAACTTTTATAGCTAAATATTAACAATTTAGCTTTACTTTCAAAATATTACTCACCTTAAGTAACAAATATGTTTATCAACAATTTCACTGTGTAAAAATGTTCCTTGGCTCTCCGCTGCATTTTGTGTTGCACCAATAAGATTTCCCTTCTGTAATTCGGCCACCGCTGACAGCGTCGTCAACCCTGAAAAAATCATAAGATTATAGTCAATATAGTCACTGTTTATCATGTATAGTTTTGCTACAACTTTGATTTTATTTCAATTAAATCTTACATGGCAGACTGGAGTGGCATATATGATTCTTCAGAACAGAAACGACTTTACTAAGATCTTTATGAAATTCAAGCCTTCCTAGCTCCTCTGGAGTTACATTCAACAATTCCGCAACATCCTCACTCTTAAATGAGCAACCACCTTGCTTGCTTAATTCAATCCATCGGAGAACCCGTTCCTCAACCTCTTTCCAGCGTGTTGAAGTTGGAAGTGACCAGCTAAACAAATTTCTAACCAGTCCGTTGTGAATGTCTTCATGGCCTTCTGGTGACTTCCAGTTTCGCACTCCAGCCTTGCGGATAGCACTGCTCGACTTTTTAAATTGCTTGCAGCTGGATTCATCCACTAATACAGATACAGTTTGACCAGACTCATAAGAACTTCTCAAAGACACCAGTTTTTTAAATGAATCTTGCAGCAAGTGTTTGGGTTTCGATTTCACATCCTTTGCTTTTTTACTCTTGTCGCCTTTTATCGATAGCTTTTTAATACTATCACACAAGTCTTCATTGATATCATCAGGTGAAGACTGTGCAGCTCCATTGCTTGCTGTTTTTGCTGGATATTTCTTCTTGTAATAATCTAATGGTATCGAAAGAGCAGCGTCACCATTCTTTTTGGAATTGTGAAAGTGATGAGGTTTCAAGTTAAATATCACAGGCCCAAGTCCTACTTTTGGTGCTGGTCTTTGTTTACTTAGCCGTATTTCATCATCATGATTCTCCTTGTCCCCACTACCATCTTCAATCTTGATTTGGATAGGTGGTGTGATTACATCGGGATGAAAAATATCTCTAGGTACCGTTACATGCTTGGCATCTTCTACTTTAAGGGCTGCGGTTTCAGCACCACCTAAACGAAATGCAGAGCAAAAAATTCAAATTTAGCAGTGTACCCTAATTGAGTATACCTACACAATGAAGTTGAAGTATTACTGAATAATTGCGAAACAATACACTGTGAAAGGCCACTTACGTCTAGATGACAGCTTGGTCGGCTTCAAGTTATTGGCATTAGGAGGGCCTGCTGCTGATTGATCCTTTGTTCTAGTCATTTTGGAGGATTCTCAAACTTTAATTTTATATAGTAAACTTGTCGCAAGTGCTCAATAATAACACATGACACATGATGATCGATGATCCCAGAGACACTCCACACTAATGTTACAATGTTACACAAGGCCACAATTCGTTACTTGGCCTAGCTTAATGAATGATTAGAAAACCCCTAAATTAATTAGAATTTATAATAAACACAAACTTTTCACTGTTGACTGAATAATTTATTATAAGACTAGGCCTGGACTTCTGGCTGGACTATCTGGCTGGACATCCAGTTTAGTATGCACACTTGCTTGGTAAACAAGAAAGGGAAAATGTCAAGTTTGTAAACAGACAAAAAGTAGGAGCATAGAAAAATACTACCCCGCTCCTTTGTTGAAGCCTACACTCTATGATTTCAATAGCATTTCAATTTCAACGTGCGAAGCGTACTATGTGTACTGTACATGACATGACTTATCTGTTCGCTTATCACTTCGAGTTATGCATGGTTTTAAAACATTGGTTTATATGATAAATTAACTTCTTCATTGATCAAAATTGACCTTATATCTTTTTTTTGCCATGTTCAATGTTAAATGATCAATATTTTGTATACAAACTATTTGGCCCTTTTGACCGATTCCAATGTTATTAAATGGTATAATTTGTAGATGACACTTAATAAAAAATTGAGCAAATTTGACAAAAGTTGATCAATTTTTGTTGAAACTTCAACATAATTTGTTAAATGATTAAGATATTTTTGAAAAAATGGTTAATTTTAATGATGGCCCCTGTGTTCCAGGTAGGGGCACATGCTCCCAGGCTCCCTGTGTGTGAAAATAATTTTAGCAGTTATAAGAGCATCGATCGATACCATTTGGACAAATTGAAAATGAAGGTCAGAATACGTCCACCTGCGTTTGCTGCTTGACTGGCCTAGCTGTAGTCATCATTTCATCATCATCTGACATACTTTTTCAGTTTTACTTGTATAAAAAGGGCAATGGAACGTGTTATTCAGTACTTGACACGTGCCCAAAAGCCTAAGCGTATTCACAAAACACCTTGAAAAATGAAAATTATTGACTGTTAACTGAACCGCACACCGCCACCGCATATTTAATTTTCTGTTATAATCCAATGCTATGGCTATAAGTACTAATGTGAGGACGGTGGTACTGGTGGTAGTGGTGGCATAGATTCATAGCTATTGATTGACGTCATGATGCTGTCAAGCTCAACTAATTTCCTTCCGTGGACGATTTCGTTGGGTGCTTGGGGCCAGAAATCTGCGACTTTTGACATTCATTTTATTTGTGTTCATGAATGAAATATTTTGGAGCAACAAATTGCTTTCTCTGATGTGCATGGCTTGGCCTGGCAATCAGAAGGTTCATGTACCTACTGACCATTGATGTTATAAAAG
>JAQFZH010002029.1:0-18235 GCA_034695485.1 Entomobrya nivalis
TTAAAAACATTAGGAATGATGGTATGGGTGATATATGTCATATCTCCATGCATTTTTATTAATTTATTAATGATATGCCAATACATTCATTAAAGTATTTTCATGATAATAAAATGTAACATGCGCTGGGGCCATGAAATAATTATTTTGTATATAATTTTCTCTGCAATCTGTAATAAAGATATCAATTTGCAAATCCACTGAAAAATGGTTAATCCGTTAAATTTTAAGAAGACCAATAGTTACGCTTTACAAGTAAACAAGGAAAAACTGTAAGATTATGAAACCTCCATTCTACGCAACAAACAAAATATTATCTAAATCTTCCCAATTCATACAATATTCTTAAATTAGGAATTGTAAAATTAATTGCTCAATTATGAAATTAATTTTTCAAACAATATATTAGAAAGTTCCCAAACATTCCGATTTTGTTATCGCAGAAAAACGTGTGTAAAACATAGTGAAGGTTAGACACGGCATAAGATTTTCTCAACAAAATATGTATTCGACTTGTTAAATTAATGCCGGACTCACAAAACGTAATATACTTATATCCGTTAATAGTAAAATTCCATTTTTCTAGACGTTATTTCGTAGTTAGCATGTACTATATTTATTATTGGAAAGAGACGTTATGACAAATAAACGTATATGTCCAGTTACATTCTTGTAAGCCGGTAGGTAAGTACATTTTTCCAGTTGTTTTGTAATCCTTTGACACAAGTAGTTGTACCAAATACAAGGTCAAAATTGATTCATACAAGTGTATAGAAATTATTTGACCTTGTTTCGTTAAATTGTTCTGATACTAAATATTTACTATTGACATTTAATCATGTATGTGTCAAAATGGCATAACAATCTGGATTTGCATGGTTCCATACTCATACAGATTATAAAATAATTAAATTGTCAAACGATATTGCGAATCGAATATGATGATTCCATGAAATCATGTTTTTGAGAACTTTTCAACTTTTATCAGCTTTATCAAAAAACACGACCCAGTTTTCCTGTTATAATTCATCACATTATCTCCAGATCAATAACAATTTTTTAATAAAATGATACCAGGTCCAGGAATGATGCTCAACATTTGCTTGAATTTCAATTTTCAAAAACTCAATTCGATATGCATACTTTGTCATGATAAATTTTAATTAAAATACTTATCACGTGTTCATCTCACAAAAATCATTCATTTTTACACGAATCATTTTGCAATTAGCTGTCAAATAAACTTATGCTCATGACTAACCTATTTTTTTTATCACATCATACTCATACTTTTTATTGTGAATCCAAAACTTATTGTGCAAGGCTTGGGTTTAACCCCTTGAAAATACGCTTTATAAATAAGTCACAATTCGATTTCCCAACCATTCCCATTTTGGGCACCAAACCAATCTCATTTACCTGCGAATTTTTGGTCATCATCATGACTTCAATAAAATCTGTATATCGACTTATGTCGATTTTAGGACTTCTCCTTATACCAAATGGAGAAGCAATTAAGCTACCAGAACGTTCTTCCGCTCAGCCCCTAAAATGGTGGCAAGAGGATATCATTTACCAAATTTATCCAAGGTCTCTTATGGACTCCAATGGAGATGGTGTTGGTGATCTTAAAGGTACACTTTACTCCAAATCCACTAACCAATCTAATTACAAATTCAATTTAAACCAAAAATATCCTATGATGTAAATAGGTATCGAGTCAAAAATCGACTACTACAAGGAATTGGGCGTGGGTACAGTTTGGCTTTCACCAATTTACGAATCTCCCCAGAAAGATTTTGGCTACGATATATCCAACTTCACTGCCATTGATCCCCAATACGGCACCATGGACGACTTTAAATCCCTTTCCAGTGCTTTGAAAGCCGCTGGCATTAGATTGGTTATGGACTTTGTACCTAACCATTCCAGTGATCTGCATGTATGGTTTAATAAGAGCGCAGCAAGGGAAGGAAAGTACGAGGACTATTACGTCTGGCGAGATCCTAAAGGTCATGACGAGGAAGGAAAGCCAATCGTACCAAATAACTGGGTAAATAAAATAATGATTTTACCTGAAACATAATTACTAACTTTTAAGCATTTTAAGTCAATTTTTTATGTATTTTTTATTCATAGAAAAGTTCCTTCGGTGGCCCAGGATGGACATGGAACGAACAAAGACAACAGTTTTATCTTCATCAGTTCGTTGCAGGTCAACCCGATCTCAACTATGAAAACCCCGAAGTTTTGAAAGAAATGTTGGCAGTTACCAAGTTTTGGCTGGACCTGGGCGTGGATGGCTTCCGTATGGATACAGTTCCAAGCATGTACGAAGACCAACGATTTTTGGACGAACCTCCAAATCCTGACAGAGATCCCAGCTTACTTCCATCAGATCATGGTTACTGGCTTCACATTTACACTTATAATTTACCCCCAACCTTGGATGCCTTGGCGGAATATAGAAAGCTTTTGGACATTTACACCTTATCAGATGGCATTGAAAGATGTATGATGGTGGAAGCTTATGTTGGCCCATTAGAAGATCTGTTCAAGTATTACGGGACAAAGGAGAAGCCAATTGCACACTTCCCATTCAACTTTGAGTTTATCACCAGAGTTAAGAAGAACTTTAATGGGACGGATATCGCTGGGGTTGTGGATGAATGGCTGGAAAAAATGCCAGCTGAAAATACTGCTAGTTGGCTGTTAGGAAATCATGATCAGTTTAGAATTGGGTCTCGATTCACCCCAGAACTTGTTGATGCGTTTAATATGCTTACCATGCTGCTACCTGGAAGTTTGGTAACTTATTATGGAGAGGAGATTGGAATGCTCAATACAAATATTAGTAAGGCTTTTGTACAATATATATTTACATACAAAAATTTACAGAATTTAATCAAATTTATTCTAAAATAGGTTGGGAAGATACTTTGGATCCTTCTGGCTGTAACGCAGGTCCTGACAGATATCAACAGTTTTCTCGGGACCCTCAAAGAACTCCCATGCAATGGAATGCCGAGAAAAATGCAGGTTTGTAACTTCAACGTTTGTTATAACTTACAAATTTAATGTAGGTGTGAAGTTTCAATATCCATGTTTTAAACGTTAGGTTTCTCAACGGCCGATAAAACATGGTTACCCATGAACCCCAACTATCCTACCTTGAATGTCGAGGCTCAAAGAAGCACGAACGGTGAAAGTCACTTGAAAGTTTACAAGCAAATTGCAGAATTGAGAAAAACTGATATTTGGAAGTATGGCTCTTTGGAAGCATTGAATATTGACAATGGAGCTGCTTTTGGATACTCAAGGTTCGTTTTCAACACAAAAATATTTAGACTAGTTGGTAATATGTACATATGCGTATTAGAAAGATTCTAACTATTTTATAAATCAAATAGGATACTTCAAGGCAAGGGATTCCTGTACTTGGCTAATTTCGATAGTGCAAGTGTGACAGTCAACGCTGCACAGCTATTTGAAGGTGTTCCAGAGAGAGCTACTGTGCACGTCACTAGTATTAATTTCCAACCGGACACTGCAGTTGGGTAAGACTTTTAAGCTAAGATATTTCAATCAAAATAATTTGGTGTTTGACATGACAATTAAATTATTTTTTTTGTTGTATTTTACAGAGCTTCCATCACCACAAACGACATTACGATTGGTCCTAGTCATAGCATAATCGTTGAATGGATGTAAATTATGAAAGATTTGTCATGACACGAACGTATTTTTCTTGTATGTTTTAATGTTAAATTAGAATTTGTAAAAAATGTAAAAAGTTTTGACACATTTTCTCTTAAATAAATATATATTACATAACACACATTCGAAATTATTTTAAAATAAAATTTATCTTAATAAGTTTCGCCACATGGTTTTGATTCTAGTGTTAAAGTAGACAAACAAACGTAATAAAGTCCTAATAATATTTCTTCTCATATTTGTGTCCAGCATATTTGGAGTTTCATCTCGTTCCCCACTATCATATGCGCCCAACTCTTTAATCATGAAGTCTCTTAACCAATAACAATAACCTGAATAATCCACTAAGCAAATTGTCCTAAGGGGAGTACGTCCCTTCATATCTTTAATTTCAATAACTGATGCATCCATTTCATGGATAAGTTTCATTAACTTTATTTTATCCTTTTCTGATTCCCTATCAAGATCATTAAAGATTTGCGAATTGCACTCCAAAATAATGTGCATTATACCCCCACCACCATTTCTAAGCTTTGAAATAAGTTGCCAAGCCTTGGGCGGAAACCATTCCTCAATTAAATATTTAGAAATATCGTAATTTCCCAATCGTAACGCTGTTTGAAACACCTCAAAATGATCACAATTGCCTATGTCCATTCCCTTTTGCTCGTAGCCGAAAATGTTGCACAAGCGCATGAAAGAATTTATATTTACGTTGTTCCTTATAGCTATCTTTAAAATATTACTGTAAAACGAATCGTTTTCATCGTGAATCCAAATATCTAATATAAGCTTAGAAATATTAAAATACTCAAACTGAAATAAAATTTCTAAATATTTCAAGATGTTATGTAATTTAGGTTTATGTTTTCCATATCTGTTCAACCATTGTAGAATTATCTCCTCATATTCATCATCGTTCATATCTAATATTTCATTCAGAAACATACAAATAACAGGAAACCTGAACGAATCATAATCTCCATGAATAATAGACATAACATGAACAATAATATCATGATACGCTTCGATACTATCACAGACATAAACTTTTCCCGACTTCAACACTTTAAATATAAATCGAGCAACCAAATATTCAGCATAAGTTCTATGGACAAACAAAGGCTCTTCACCATTTTTGGAAGTGATAATGCCAAGCTTTTCTAACCCGAACTCTTGTAAATCATGAATTTCATCATCCTTGTTTGCGTAAAGTTCACCTGGGACCAATAGTTTTAAAGCCAAAAGAATATGCTTTTTCAAAAACTGTTCCCTAGCTTCTCTAATAACTAAACTGTTTGTGACCTCTACAATTTTCTCTTTTTCCCTGATATAAACTAGTATCTTTTTCTCAATTAAAGCTTCGTATACTAATGTTGGCGATATTGCCAATTTAGCGAAAATTTCACCCTTTTTAATGAACAAAAGCATTTCGTTCAATTTGTCTTCATAGAGCTCAGCCAACAATCGACAGTGTAATGGAGACATTGTAATACAAGTTTTTAGTTTCTCACGTACTCCTTCACATAAACTATCGACAAATTCATATGCTAAATTTCCTATATCTTTTTGTGCTATGTTAAATATGTTTTTCTTGCACCAGAACGTTCGAAAAAAAGTCTTTTGGTCATATATATTAAATGGAGAAATTTTGCACAAGACATACGTAAAGTTACTACAAAATGGATCATTAGGAAATGACTCTCGCGATGTAATCCATAATCGTACACCTGGTAGTTCACTTTGAACCAATTGCAATGCTTTCATGGCTAAACCTCTATTTTGCGTTGGAACTTCGTCTAAACTGTCGAGCATCAACTCAACTCGTTTAAAGCCAAGTCCGTGTTGATGTTGAACAAGCAAATTACTAATAATGTGTCTCTCCGAATCGTTCTGACAACGAAGAAATTGCTGAATGACATTTTTAATAGCTATAGCTGTACAATCTTCATTTAGTATCTCCGCACTAATTTTTTGCACGAATGTTACCATGGTAACATTTATTGCAACCCCTTTTCTCAACCTTCTCCCTAAACTGATAAGTAGTTGTGACTTTCCCCACCCTGGCTCTCCGGTAAAAAATATCGCATCTTTTCGTTCTCTAATAACTTTCTCCACAAAATCCTGCTCACGCCACAATACAAAAATGTCAGGCCATATATCCGTTGCAACGATTAGTTGTCCATCCCGATAAATCCACAAAAACAAGTCTGTCATGTTAACAAATCGAGCATAAAACAAACGTTCGTGATATTCTAAATTGAAATAGTATTGCATTTCAAGCGAGTTGTCAAATTCTTGTCTAACTAAATAGATATTGCATCTAGAATTTAATTCCAACTCCTGAATTGTTTCAACTTCAACTATATTTTCTTTCCCTGTCAATTCTGATAGTTTTTTACGAGTTATGTTGGTTACAATAATAATGTCTCTTGGTCTTCTATCGTTAAATTGGTAATCAACCAAAGTATTCTTGCGATACCTTTCACTTAAAACACATGTTGTAACACAACCATCTATATATAGTACACGTTCTATATATAACTGGTCAAGTTCTGGTCGATGATATTCACCAAAAAGTAAAACTTTTTCATATTTAAGTAACCGGTTTAGAAATTCACCGGAAATGCCAGCAAGAATATCATGTGTCTTGTAACCATGAAATAAAGTCTTAACTTTTTCAACTTTCCCTTGAATTATGACCCTTCCATGTTTAAACAAACGCTTTCTTCTTAACTTTGACAAGTCTTTCCAGGACGCTGGACTTTCAGTGATTTCATGAAAACCGCTTACCTTTTTCAATTTACAAGTAGCCTCAAGAATGGTTTCATAGCTCATCCTTTGTTCGTCTCCATAAACTAATATCCTGCTACTAGCATTTTTACAAAAATTCCAGAACGGAGCTTCTAATAGATCATCAACAAAAATTAGGTGCAATGGTTCTAGAGAAAGTCCATTGTAATCAAGACTATATTCCAATCCGGTTGTTTTTGAATAAAAAGTTGCACTAAGGCACCCTTTTCCAGGACTAAGGAGAATACTGACTGCAGAATTTCCGTCCAAAATTTTCTCTAATCCATTAATCGCTCTAAATTCAACTATTTTGGAAAGCTGTCCATAAAGCTGGCAAGTAAATCTCTTCAAAAGCTCACCTGCAAAATTAATCAAATGATCTAGTGAACATTTTATGGACTTCGCTAAATATTATTTAGTCGTTTTTACCTTGTTCGAAATGAGCATCTAGCGATTTATTTAGTTGTTTTGAATAATCGTCCACACTCAGTATTAATCTGATGTCTGGTTCGTCTTCCCAGCCAAAATAAAATTCTTTTAATGATGAATAACTTTTAAATTCATAGAAGCTACTCCAAAGATATGGAAGCATCAAAGGAAACTTATCAATCCAATAGGTAATAAATTTTGCCTCGTCCAATTCCCCCTGTTTATTAAACCAACCAAGACTTGTTTTATCTTCTGGTTTGTATTCATGGCTGTGTTCGTATTGATCCCACACTAATTTTAATAGTTCAATCACTGATTTGGATTGTGCACCGTCAGGCTTGTGCTTTAATATTCCATTACTGTCACATTTCAAAATATTCCAATGTTTTTTCCCTATCACTCGTACCCAAACAGGTTCATTGAAAGAGAAAGCTCGGTAAGAGTTATTATTAATATTTGTGTTAAATTCATGATGACGTGTACTTTTTAATATTTTCCAGGACTGATGAAGAAATGATAGCGTTTTGTCAGGTTTCCAACAATTTGTAGATGTATATGACGACCAATAATAGTCTTTCAAAGTAGAGTGATTCTTGAATTTGTGAAAATTCATCCACAGGAATGTAAGTAAAAGTGGAAACTTATTGGTCCAATATGTGATAAACTTCTCGTCAACCAATTCCCCCTTGAAGTTAAACCAATTAAGAACGTTTTTCTGGACATCCTCATATTCCTGGCAATGTTCATATTTATTGCGAATTAGCCTGATTAACTCAACAACACATTTTGACTCAGCGGTGCTTGGTTTTTGTCTAACTTTCCCCCTTCCATCACATTTTAAAATATCCCAATGTTCTTGCCCAAGAATTTCTACCCACGAATCTGTACAAGATGTAAAGACTTGATTGGAGTTATCGCTCAAGTTTTGTACAAAGTTGGGATAGTCACCATCCTTAATTATGTTCCACGAGGCTTTGAGAAATGTGGTTATTTTAGTCGGTTTCCAAAAATATGGATAAGATAAAAGTTGCGATATATCCACGTGAGATTCTGTTTAACCAAATTGATAAAATTTCTTAAACTTTGATGCATGTAAATGTGAACCCTTTTAATATATTTAGTAATTTAGTTTCTTACCTTGCAAAGTTTGTACTACTTCAGGCTCAAGCATTTTGCTATTTTATGGACAGTTTAAAATTCAATTTCATTAATGAATATATATAATATGCATGCATATGCGTAAATCAAACAAGTTATAAAGGCTAATAATGTTTTCAATTCCTCTAATAAAAATTAAATCAATCACAATATACTTATTTAATAATATTATATCAGAATGGCAAGTACGTGACAATTTATAACACCAGCTGTTGCGAAACGTTTTGGATTATGTTGCACTATATCATGAGTCATCAGTTGAGTATTTACTCTGAACTATCATTGTAACTGCGTGATAAACAAACGAACATTCGACGTAACTCAAGCCGATAAATAATGATTTCGTCTGTAACAAAGCCCAAGCAACGAGTCTTCATACGAGGCAATTTTTTGCTTCATGTATGTGGTTTCATGTCCAACATAATATTTTCAATGTGATGGAAACTACCGAAAACTGATTGAAAATATGGACATTTAACATTTTATTTAATTCAATCGAGCTATCGTATACGATAGATTCGGCATAATTTTATGTAAATCTCAACTGGCAAATGTAAAGTATAGCAAAAGAGTTAAAAAACATTGCATTGAAATAAAGTTAAGTCTAAGATAGCAGTATGGTAACTATAATGCATTAAATTTACATCCTTTTGGATTTCTTTCTCATCTTTGCACATAAATGAAATGTATTTGGTTGAGTATATTACACTGTGATCTACTCGCGAGTCGTGAGTACTCTTTGACGTTAACCGGTTAAGTTATGTAATTATTTCGTATGGTATGAATGGTATTGATTTATAACAGGAAACTGCAATTGGGTACGACTTTAAACATATATAGTTTTATTAATATTTGAGATTGACATTATTTAAATCAAATTTTATATTTTCGTAAATCGTCCACCTGCACCAGCGACAGCACAATTGATCCTAGTCATGGTATTTTTGTTGAATGGATGTAAATTAGCACTATCGTCATAGTCATAATGCTCAGTTAACTTGTACTTACAATAAATTACAAATACAAAATAAATATTTGTTCGAAGTTCGAACAACTTTAACAAAATTGCCAAGAAGGAAAATAAGTTAAGAAGTACTAAATTATTTACTTTTGTCATTCAAGAAACAAAAACCTTCAATGATTAAAATATCATTCCCAAGTTGAGAGAATTTGTGCATTAAGTATGTTGATGAATTGCATCGCATGTCGAAGTACATTCTAGTAATAAATCCTACACAAGAAAAATATTTCTTAACATTTATCGTTTTGAAATAATTAAAATGAATCTTTTGGAATACAGATATCATAAATGTGAGCACTAAATATCATATCACAAGCAGTTGGTCGTAAAACTTTTCAGGAAAAAAAAGGGTTGATTGGGTTTCCTTTTTGTGTAAATAGGGTTTATAATAAGTAAAGTACATATAGGATATGGGGTAGTTTCCAAAGGGTTAAAAAATACAGGCAAGCTATGCATAGCTTGCATACAAAATTAATACGGGACTTCGCATGGCAAAATCATTTCCTAAATTGGTACATTATGAAATGCTTCCTGCTTCTATATCAGTATAGCATTGTCAACACTTGGGGTAACTTTTGTCGGGTGAAAATTTTCATTCTGAATTTGTACATAGAAAGGGATGAGAACATCGTTCAGTTGGATTTGGGATGGAATGTTATTAGTGTAAACGACGTATAACCTCAAGCCCAATCATCATTGTTCTTTAAAGACATCGTCCAACTGCTACCCCAAAGATCTAAATTGTAATATTATTTACGAATTCCAAGTTTTAACAGTGTTTAACGTAATTACTTAAGTAAACTTAGAACTGTATGAAGCTGTCGTTGGTGGTTTTGTAGACTTAAGAATGCTGTTTTCCTAAATCATTTAGGCATATTTGATATTGATATGAGTGAATACACGTAATTTATACTATTTATTTGTGTATAAAGCTTTTAAAATGTCTGCTAACGGAGGTAAAAAGTCATACAAATAAAAAGTCTTAAGTTATAAAATTAAGTTCAAATCAACAAGTCGTAAATTAAACTTGAAATATTTTTCCCATTTTAAAACAGAGATAACGCTTCCCACGTTCCTGGCATACCCATACTTATGGAATCCTGAAAAGTTTATACGATTTGTTATCGCAACGTGGGCGATAATTGATGACGTTAATGATGTAAACAAAACATTAAAAATACATTTGGACAACGCATTTAAAAAATTGCGGTTTGTTAAACCAAATTGGAAAGTGGTACTTGGAGTTTACCATTGGGAAATTCTCCGGCAAACACAGGATCCCAACCTTCCAGCAAATCTAAATGGAACCTGGATTACAGATTTACTGCGACTGATTCGCAATAAATTGTCACACAAGAGAAATATACTGAAATTAATTACAGATAATTATGAAAACCGAAATACTTTCAGAGTTGCAAATGATGATATTAAGAGTTGGTTTGACACAGAAGCGGAATTGGTTTCAGGAAAGTTTGTTGCATTTTGGATTAACAAGTTCCCATTGTTATTCCCTTTTCTGTATACCAATTTTTATCAGTACAGGAACAATGACTCATTGATTGAATACTACAAGATTCGGACGGATCCACTCAATCATAATTTTATCTGGGGTATGACCGAATATATCACAAAGCTCAAAAACTCTTTAGCTAAACATTTGGAAGAAGGTAAATCAAGACATAATATAATTTAGTAATTTTAATCAAGAAATTGTAAGATTATTCAATGCATTTATTTGCGTTGCAGGATCGTTATTAGAGCGCTACAAATATGAGCATGGGTCAGAGAAGGGTGTATTGGAAATACGAGGTTGCAGAGAGATAGATAATATATTAAAAGAAAGTGACATTATATTCATCAAAGCAAATACTAGGAAAAATGGAGCTCTTTCTGTAAAACACTTCTCTGCAGACGGAACTAGTAAACGTTTACAACTTCATGGAGTCGACAAAAGCACCGAACCATTCTGCATGGTTTTTACGAGAGAAATCGTCGATCCAGAGGTTTGGAAATTCTGTAGCGAGGTCAGTAACAGGATTATTATTTTTGGCAAAGAAGACATGGACAATGTTGATGAGGAATTTATTACAAAAACGTTAGCTCAATGGAACAGAAACATAGAGATTCGTGAGTTTCCTTTAACCTGGGATGTGGCTTGTTTGATATCACCGGCTAAACAAAAGCAAATATTCGAACAGGGAAAAGTAGTAATTCAGGGTAGGGAGGTGTCGATAAAAGATATTTTGTCTACTTGTGAGGGGCTTTCAGGTGAGGTTCTTTACCAGCTTCTGCAAAACGAAAAGCCTCAACTTTTTAGCAAATATGAACTGCCTCAGCGTGGCAATGTTTATTTAGAGAGACAACTTGGCATTGGTGGTTGCATACAGCTTGAAATGCTACTTAAATGTTGCCCAAATGATATATACATTGTTTCTAATATTACTAGTGGAATTCTTACGTGGTTAAAAGGCAACGAATCTCCTAAGATACTGAATGGTACTCAAAATTTAAAGCTAGTCGAAGTGGAATCATTAGCATCAGTTGATGTTGAGTGTGGTGGAATATTTTATTTGCTGAAGGACTATGAAGAGAATTTTGATATATTATTAGAAAAATGTGAGTGGTCAGACTATCCAGGTAATATACACTACATACATTTTGACCAAGAAGGCATTTCACATTTGGTTAAAACGGTGTGTATTCCTTCATGTAAAATGGAAACAGAAAAGAATCAAGCTTTGTCCGAAGATCAGTTCATAGCAAAAACATTTCGTAGTAATATAGAGCCAATAATGTTCGTTTCTCCTCCAGGTTCAGGAAAATCTCAGTTGTTTGCTAGTTTAGCACAAAAACTCACGAGCAAAAGTTTCGTTATAAATATTTCAATGAGGAATTTTTATTTGAAGTTAAGGAGCTGGGGTAAAACAAGACAAGTAGTAAAAACGCATGATATTAGAGCCATCCTAAAAGAGTTGACTTGTAATGATGATTCCGAAAGAGTTATCCTTGGTGGCTGGTTAGATCAACAAAATCGGCATTCTGAACGAATTGAGCTCATGCTAGATGGTTTCGATGAACTACCAAACATAGGTAAGGAATATACATTGAGGGCATTACAAGTAATTCAAACTGAGATTCCACGAATAAGACTATGGCTTACCTCCAGAGAGCTCATGCAATATGGAGCTGATAAAGTGAGCTTTTTCCCCTGTATCATTCATCCATTTTCTGAAAGTGATCAAGTTCAACTAATTCAAGAACACTGGTGTAATTTAAGAGAAACAGAAATGACAGAAGAAGAAAAAACGATGGGATCTAAATTCGTCGAATCTCTTTTGCAAGAATTTAAGGCAAAGCTGGGCACAGAAATTTCCACACCATTGAACTGTAGTGTATTGGCAGAATATTGTGAAGATGCGATCGTATCCAATTCAGCAGATAAACCATTATCTATTGGATACATATATGAAAAATTCATGAGTAAAAAGTTTCAAGTTTATTTAGACAAAGATTTGAAGTTTAGTACAGATTTAAACAGGACATTTTTTATTGAAAATTTCTTTTTGATACATACATATTTGAGTACTAAATTGTTATCACTAGACGAAGAAGATAAGGAGTTTAAAATACCAATGATCAAGAAGCATTTAATGGATGAGGCTTATCTTAAAATGGGAATTGTGACTTGCAATAATCCGTTGACTTTTAATCACTTCACATTTGCAGAGTTCTTGATTGCGCGATTTATTTGTCAAGTATTAGAAAATACATTTGATTTGAGCCTCTTGTGCAGTGTAGAAACGTTTCAGGAACTATTGGTAGACATCTTGACGATTTCAGACCATCAAGGTCGTCCTGTTGTGTCAAATTTTCTTAATGACTTGTTAGAAATGAAAGATGTAACAAAACTAGCAATGAGTAACGCGTATCAGCCAATATTTAAAAACGAACACACAATTTTGAGCTGTTTGAAAATGACATTCAAGAATAAGCTGGAGAAAGTTTCTTGCCTGATTTTAAATATTTGGAAATTTGAGAAAACTGATGAGTTTCGTAAAGAAATTTTGGATGTTGCCAGAAGCCACAATGTTCGTAGGGAATTTTTAGACGAGCTATGTGAACTATTTCGTATAAATCAAAACGGTATACATATCAATAATGGCTTAGTTTAAGATTTTCGAGGATTTGTTTAAAAAGTTTGAAAGATGAAAAATTGTATAATAAATTTAATTGGCGAGGGCTACGTAATTAGCTAAATTATTTGTCAGCAATAGACTTAATTTATTATTTTGAGAAGCATAAGGAATTTATTTCTAAGAATGATACAGGTTGGTATATATTTCACATTGTATTTTAAATTTTCCTCGTCGATTTATTCGTTTGTTAATTTATTACAATTCTAGCAATTTACTATAAAATAATTGGAAAATTACTGTCTCATATTTATCCATTAATATCAATAGAATGGATGCCGAGAAAATATTTTTGGATAGGGAGTGTAGTAATCTGAAAACAGTTGCAACAAAATTGTAAAGTTTAATTTAAAAATCTGCATTCTGATCAATTAAATGGTAAAAAGTTAAACCAACGATAGAGTAGTAAATAGTAATTACAGTTTATCAAGCAATGGCATTAAATATTAGGCTTAGATTGTTGATCAAATTTTAAGATATTGTCTCTTCAAACGATTTTCTATTGTAATTATTTAATTGAAAACTCTTAAACTTAAAATGAGATGTTTGAAACATAATAATCTTTATGCTTTCGAATTAATAGATGGTGAATTTATGAATGTAGTGACAACATTGTGTAAGAATGCACACTAAAAGTATCAATTGAAATTGAACTATTTCTAAATAACAAATGTATTTTTAAAACATTGTAACGAAGTACTATACTGAATTTACGTTGCCTTTTTAAACTATCCATATAATAGTAATAAATATACTTTAAAACTGTACACAAAAAGTTGGATTTTAATAAAAAAATATTTAACTTTTTGTTTTGTAATTTGTCAGGTGTATAATTTTGTCGGCATTTATTAAACTGCACTGGACTGGCCATGAAACTACCATTGCAAAATTTATGTTATAATTAAAGCTGAATGTTTAGAAGCATTTATTTCATATGAATTCTGTATGTCAAAAATATAAATAGCCTTTCTCTTAGTTGTAAACGGTGATTTTGGGGCGACGTAAGATTTTATTCCCAACCACAAGCACTTGTCTCTTTGTTTTGCTAGCCTTTTGGTGGCAGGCACACAAGTGAACGTCATCAAAGCTAGAAAACGAAAAATTTGCATACTTTAATTTTTTCCCTTTTCATAGCACAAGACTCCAAAGTAATTAGAATATTTTTTGACGAAAAAGTAATTTTGTTTTGCATTTTAATGCTCTGATCGATGCTGCAGCAGCCACGCCACCACCAAGTCAACACACAACCATAAGAGCAAACCGCTCGCTCCCACCACCACTGTCACCTTGTCTTCTTATATTTTTTACGCAATTTAATTAGTCTTTGGTTCAAGTGTAGTAGGCAAAACAAACAAACCATAAAGTTAATTAATTTTTAATTAAGCACCCCCCAAAAAGTTAAATTTTCAGTTTAATCAATTTAATTCTGAAAAGGGTTTTGATTTGATGTTGACCGACGCCGATCAGCAAAATAAGTTGTTGTCGATTATTTCTCAGTTTGACCGCGTGTGTTGCGTTGTGACTTGACTGCATTTTACACTACTCTGCTCTTCCATTTTGACTGGGTGAGTTGGTGAGTAGTAATTTTTTAGGCGGCTGTTGTGCTGTAGGAATTGTTACCTTTTGTTAAATTATTTACTAAAAGTGGAATAATTAGTTAATTAACAAACTACCAATTTTTTATTTGCGTGTTTAACAGGTTAACAAAATTTGTGCGGGAAGTTCCAGGAGAGAAGGAAGAAAAATAAAATAAAAGGATTTTCAACGACAACTAAAAGACGTAAGTAAAAATATATTACAATTAGTTAACTATTAGTTAAAATTGTGTAATTATCAAGTGGTCTGTAATTAAAAAATGCTAATGATTGTTGCTATGTTTTTATTTTCAGGTTAGCAATGGGGTACAGCAAAGCGGAGGAACTTTACCGGGCGCAGGTGTCCTTTTTCGAGCGTCCCATCGTCTCGAACAAGCCATACAAATATGAGACCTTGCATGTCGGCAGTCCGTACGACTTTTATTTGCAAGTTGTTGACCCAACGGCTGATCCCAATGAAGCCGCCAAGTTGGTGGCCCTTCTTCAAGGGCACTTGGACGAGTTGAAGAGCAAGGCAGCTGGTGGTGGTGGTGGTGAAGAAGGGGACAAGGACATTCTTCCTCCTAAGCTGACTGATGATCTGTTTTACGAAGGGATGCCACTGCTGGTGAAAATGAAGGATAAGGAGGGTCTCAAGATTGAGGAGCTTTTGAGGGGCGAGGTTATCAAGATAAAGGACGGTCAAAGACAAGTGGTTGATGTTTTGCTAGTGGACCAGGGCACCGTTCTGGAGGATTTGAAGTGGGAGTGTGACTTGCTGCCAGTGACGAGGGATATCCTGCGTGTGCCCAAATTGGGAATAAGTTGCACTCTAGCCATGATAAGCCCTGAAGGAGGAGACACTTGGCCGAAGGATAGAGACTGGGAAAAGGATTTTTTGGGGGAGTCGCAAGAGGTCACATTTTTGGATTACTATCCGGACAGCAAGAGTTACGAGGTGGCGGTTGAGGTGAATAAGGTGAATATCGCTCTCAAGTACTTCCATACTGCGGTCGCCCAGCCAATCCCTTTGTCAAATGTTGAAGAAGGTAAAAAAACTTAATATTTTTTTTAACTTAATACATTTATTAACTAAGTTTAAAATTTAAATGTAATTTTGATTATTTTAGAAGGGGGACAGGTTGCTGGAAGGTTCCCGATTGCTGACTATACTGGATGGGTAGGACTGAAGGTTATTGCGTATGGAATGAAGGTGTTTCGGGATGAAGAGGACGGGAATAAGTTCAAGTGTGCGGTCCAGATTCAACCTGACATTGTGAACGATGTTCAGGGAAAAATTGAAGAGTATTTGAAAACTGCAAGTGATGTAAGTTAGCAAGCCATTTAAATGGAAAATATATATATTTATATTTTTAAAATAAATTGTTAGCTAGTTGCTAATTTATTTTTCATTTTTTCAATAGGCGGTCAAAGCTGAACTCTTTGATAAAAATGTGGGATCCTTTTGCTTGGCTAAATTTGGAGGAGAGTACTTCCGGTCGACAATTCTGAAGAAGGAGGAAGACAAGTATTTGGTGGAGTATGTGGACTATAAGGATAAGCAACTTGTTGGGGAGAAAGATGTGAGTTTTGGTGACATTGATAACTAAACCACCACTTATCTAATCACGTTAAATTTTATAGGAGTATTAAAAAATAAAATATTTTTTTTACAGATGATTAAGTTGCCAGAATCCTTGCAAACGATTCAGGAAGGCGGGGTAATCTGTCAGATAACCGATTTGATGTGTGCCGCCGACTACAACGACCTTGATAAGCTCAAGGAACTACTTGAAAATCAGGACTTGTACGCCGTGGTGGATGCTTGTGATTCCACCTTATTTGGATCAGAGTAAGTTAATTAAAAAAATATACATTCTGGTAATATATATTAACTAATTAACCGTTAACTTTAAAAAAATGTAACCATTTCCTTAACTTTCAACAGGTTGCTAGTATCCTTTTACCTGCCCACTCCAGCCTTTGATGGTTCCGACGCGTCGCTCGCAGACATTCTCGAGTTACCCAAGAGCAACCGTCCTCCTCTCGTCCAAGAGATTTTGCAAACCATGGAAATAATTCCGGAGACATGGCAATCCATATTCCTCCAGCCGCCCACCCTCATCCCCAACCAAGTGTACGAGTTCAAGGTGGTCTCCACTGGGGAGAGCTCAGATCCTTGGGACTCCATCGTTGTCCATTGTAACGAAAAAGGGGAGACAAAGGAAAGCACCCTCACTTTGTTTTACGAGAATAACGGATGTGATCCAGAAATTAGGGAGGAGTTTATGCAAAGTGGTAACGTGACAGGATGCTGGGTTGCTGCTAAAACAACTTCTCCAGCCGGCGGCCAAGGGGATGAACTAGAAGAAGGGGAGATTCGCGAGGAAGATGCTCAGAATGGTTGGCTCCGTGCCAAGGTTGTCCAAGACAAGACGGCTGAGGAGAATGGGAAAATAAAGATTTTATATGTTGACTACGGGATTACCGCGTGGGTGGAAAAGTATGAGGTTCTCCCCCTCCACAAGTATTTCTGTAAGGATCCCTTGAAAATTGTCAACTTGATGCAGAAGAGGAAGGAGGATGGGAAATTTTTCAATTAAAAAATTCAACTTAACTTTAAATAAAAAAAAGTTTACCGGTGAAAATTTACCATTTTTAAAGTTGTCATAATTTTAATAAACTATTAAGTAATTATGATAACTATTTAGAAAATTTAGTAATCTTTGTTATTCTTCCTTGTAAACCGATTTACAAATTTATTCTCTTATTGTTGTGAAAAGTTATTTGAAATGAAATAAAATATGAATCAAGAAAAAAATATATAAGTAGTTCAGTTTTATTTTTAATGAATAATTTATTCTTCATTGGAGTGTAACGTAAATACTTAAAAAATAATTAAATCAAAACATCACCACACAAAACATTCATATAACTCACATCTAACTATTATAAATAGTTAATAAATTATACGACTTAAAGAAATTAAACATCTCTGACAGTTACATTTACTTTCATACTATATTTTTATGTAAATAGTACATTACTTTTAGTTTGATTGCAATTATGATTATTTTTTTAACAAAAATACATTTATCATTTTATATAATATTAGTTATAAATTGCTTATCTTTTTTTCAATCCACTTTAGAAAAATGTCTGTAAGGTTGTGAGTGGATTGGATTAGCGATGATGATTTTTTTTATTGATTTAATGTTTTTAAAGATAAACAGCATAGCGGCAGTTATAAATTTTGGTTGGTTGATTGGTTTCTTTTTTCATTTGATTTGCAGTCTTTTTTTATAATTATTGGACAATTAAAATTAATTGATGGTTATCATAAACTTATC
>JAQFZH010002030.1:0-18229 GCA_034695485.1 Entomobrya nivalis
TATCTGGTCTCCCCGGATACCTTCTTTAGGAATAAAAAGGTGTCCACATTTATTCCCAACTTTGAAAGGAATTTTCAACCTTCTATGGAAATAGTACGAAGGGATTTAAAGTATCTCAAGTCAACAGGGTTCCTAGAGAAATTTGGTATTTAAGAAATACAAAGCAAAGCTTTATTTGTAAAATACACTTGTTTAGTTGAGTTGTGTGCTGATAGCACCACATAATAATAAAATATAATGAAATAAATTAGACACACAAAAGTCATGGATTTATGATGGGCGGTTATGATATTTTTTTTATTGAAAAATAAATAATAAATGTTCCACTAAAAAGACATTTAAACTAATTAATGGATCATAATATTTCCGCCCACACAGCCAGCCTTATCATCATCCATCTTTCAAAGGATACCCATTTTCTATCATATTTGTTGGTATGTATCATCATTGTCCATCTCTCACAACCATTGTCTTGGAGTTTAACTTGAATTGGTAAATGTCTATTGTTTTTTTTTCTCTCAAATCTAGGAAATGAATTGAAATGAATAAAAATTGCAAGGAAGCTACTTAGTGAAAGGTATACAAAGCTTCCATCATGCCCTGAAATGCCTACTTTCATAACCATTGAAAAAGTCTTGCGAAGATTTTGGATTTTGAAACAAGTTTATATACTATTACATTTGATGGATGTTTTTTTTCATACTTGAAATTTTTTGAGTGATCACTTTGTACGAATTGGCTCATTATGAAATTGTTACAAAGGTGCAAAAATCCTTTTAGGGGCTCTTATTTTAATGCTCAATGCTATGCTGATACGCAATTTTACGAATTAAATCTTGGGAATAATTACAAATTTTGGGATTGAACTAAATATGCTTAATATACATTTGGAGCGTACAAGTTTAAAACAACACACTATTTTCTGGATTCAGCACCATTTAAAACGGGTTTAAAAGAAGAAGTTCCACTCAATGTTTTTCTTCCGCCCTCCGACCTCCATACACATTCTTAGACAACCCGAATAACCCAACAGATCAACGGGTAAAGCTGTTTCCGGTGATATGCTAGAAAGGTCGGAATTCGTTAGCTTTCGCTGTGAAGCAAAAATGGTGTTATCATGCAAGGTTGGCTCCAGAACTCTTGGATAAGTCCGATGAGATCTTGGGAATGAATCTTGTTCAAGTCCAGGATGAATGGTACAATGCCATTGGCGAGTTTGTGTCCAAGCCCGAAGAACAGTGTAAATCAAAAAACCCAGATATGGTTTCGTCAACGTCAACGCCATGTCAGGTACACAAACTATGTTTACGGAGGGGACTTCTCAGCTGTCAATGTTCATTATTGATCTCACATCTTTAGCTAATTTGAGAAAAGGTATTATGTGACTCCAATGCTTTTGGCAGTGTCTGAAGTTGATTTAACCAATTCAATCACTGCTTGTTTCACTGATAAATTAACAGCTGAAGTAGAAGAGCTTGAAACTGGAAGTGCAGTCAGGTGCATTAGAAAGCGAAGGGGATGCTGAAGATTCAACTTTGCTTTCATCTTCCGATACTTCGTAATCTGATTTCTCAATTTTGGTTAATAAACTATTCCATTGATGCTGGAGGCTGGGGAGGTGGTGTGTTGGGTGCAGGCTCTCCAGCTATACAGCTTCCATTGTGACAGTGACCTTCTTGTTCTTTTTGTGAAGGTAATAGTCACTTCCTGGACTGGGTGGTCCTCCATTTATTCAGGTTAACGGAATTGTTGGTCTTTTCGTTACTACTGCGGCTGCTGGAGAACGAGGAAAACTGCATGCATCATCACACTTGCATGCCTTCATTTACTCGAGCGAAGATACTGTTTACCGTCGTTGTAAATGCATTTAGTCTCGCGTTGGCCTTCCCATGAAATTCAATTTCAATATTACATAAACTATAAGTGGATCTGTATATCTCTTTGTTTTTTGCATTTTAGAGACATAAAGACAGACTGGGTGACTCCACAAGTCTATAAATGTTAAGTTTAGCGTGAGGTTCAGTTCGCAGTCAGACAGCAAATCAGGCAGATAACCACTTTAACCGTTCATATCTCCATTGTGTCCCCAATTTAAGTTATTTGCAATTAAAAATTTGCGCATATTTTTTCAAATTTAAAGTTAATTGTCGTTGCCAATGTTGTTTTTCCTGATCTTCATACTAATTAGCAAATTAATACATCGCTCACAAGGTTCATTTTTATATTTTTACTTTGCTTTATTATTATTATGATTATTATTAGACTTGTTATTAGTAGAGCTACAGTAGTAATGGTAGTAGTTAAATAATTGATCATTAGTTAATTAATAATAACTGGGGTCATTTGAATTTATGGTGAACTGGTTAAATAAATAAAAATACCAATTGAAATTTCAAGCCTAACGAGTAAATCAACTCAATTGGGAAAATCTGAGGCTAAACGAATCCAATTTGGTCTCAAAGGACTTATTCAGAATTTGGCAGTACAATACACTAGTATGCATTCGGACAGTGTTCTAATTTGTCGAAAAACTCAATTGATAAAAAAATGTTTTAAACAGTTAGCTCGAAATTGTAAAGCAATCATAGTGTTCCAATTAATACTTACAGCCATTGCATTGCAAGCAGCTAAACGTTTCAATTTCATATTGAACCAATGTATCTATATCTTGATCACTTATTATTATTTACTATTTAATTAATTGGATGTAAGTAAACTGAAATCCTTTAAGCTTTATATGCCCTTTGCAGACTCGGCACAAAAAAGAAGTAAAAAAACAATGGGCTTCTTTGTCCATTCAAATTAAATTCCTAGAAATTTAATTGGACAGATAATTGTATTCAGGTATAGGTTTATATAAATTTTGCAGTTTTGGCTGTCTCCCTTTTTATATTAGCTTTACTGCTTTCGTAGAAATCATCAAAAGGATCAAAGCCATTGGTCAAAAAGTAGTGGTTAATATGAACTGGTATAGAAGGATACACATATTTACTGCTTTGTTTTTTAAATGCTTTGGAATTTGTAAAAATACTCAATCTAAAAACCAACGGAAACAACAACAACTGATACACAATTTCATAGCGAGACTGAAGTTATATCTTGATAGCTGGAAAATTTAAACGATTATAAATTTAAATGTAGAATGGATGTAAACTGGAATGCTTGAAGCCTTATAAATCCTTCGGTTGCCTCTCTTTTTACGTTATATTTACAACTTTCTTGGAAATCCCCACAAAAGAAATAAAAAACAATGGGCTTTATTGTCCATTCAAATTAAATTCCTAGAAATATGGTTGGATGGGAGGTTGTATTGAGTTATACATTTTCGTAACGCAAAATTGTACTCTACTCGGCTGTCTGAACTCTGCTTGAGGACTTTCCTTCGATGGCATGTGCTCCGGATTGATTGACTGGTAGCTCGGAAACTAGACAAGCGGAAGATGTTGACGGGAGGCGTCGTTGCTTAGTAGGTACCATGGCACATGTGGTCGTGATTTTGGATCTCCTGCTTTAACAACTCCTCCAACAACTCATATTCATCAATCTTCGGCTCCTCTCCATCCTCCTCCGATTCCATCCACTTCTCCTCCCCCACCTGCTAAAAAACAGAATAGATGATGGATACACCTGTGTCACATGGTTGATTGGTATTAGTATATCTTTAGCTACACAAAGCCAGTAGCATACAATCTGTTTTTTAAAACAATGCCATTTTATACCTATTTACTTATTTTCTGTTTAAATTGATGATATGACAATGTGCCACTGTAACACTTTTCTCAGAAAATTCTGCTCACCATATTTAATTTTTGGTTGGATATAAAGAGGATAGAGTATAAAAAACTTTACATTCGTCTCAAACAACTGCATTTCAAATTTGTTAGTAATTTATTAAAGTTTCTAGTTGATATTAACACAATAGTCGTCATTGTTATTCATTACGTCACACTTTTATTTTATTTATTTTTTACTGGGAGCGAGAAGATTCTCCAAAATGTTCCCCAGTATCATGAAAACTTGCGAAATAAAAATTTAAAGGTGTAATTTAACTCGAATTTTTTATATTGTCTATTGTTTTATATTGCGTTTCTTGGAAATTTGTTAAATTAACATTAAAAATGCGACAAAAAAAACAGGAAAGTATTCTGTTGAAGGTATATAAAGCCTCCGTTCCATCAGCTCAGACATTTAATATTGTTTTAAGGTTTTTGAAGATTTTCAAGTGTTAATTGAAGTGAACCATTTGAATTTCCAATAAAAACAATTAAAGTTTTAAATAAAAAAATGATACTCAACAGTTTAAGTATAGAATGAAAACAAGTTAATAAAATATGTAGCACAACTGTCACTTTATGATAATGACATGTGCCACAAAGTATCGGATATACCTATTCTGTTAACAATCCACGTATTGAAAATTGTAAGAAATAAAAAAGAAATGGTTTTACAACAAGTTTGAACTCTTTAAAATCAAGGTTATTTTTGCTTCGAATGAAACATTTTACATTCAATATTCCACGAACTCACTCATTGCTCGTGTATAGTTCATTTGCCCAGTCTGGAGCATGGATTTTTTTGCTCCAGGAAATGACGACTGTGTGACGAGCGTAAAAGCTAACATTGTGTTGATGAGTCGCTATTATCCAGTGTCTGGTCTGGTGTAAATGTTCGTAGCTGTTATCAGACAGAAAAGTAGAAGCTGATATTAAAGGAGGCGGCTCCTTGAAATGGTTGGTACTTCATCCAAAGACGATTAGTGAGAGGATCTGGGGGACTGTGGTGATGGAAACAAATAGGGGTTTACTTCCGGGGGAAATGATGTTAAATTTTGGAGGGAAATTAAATTTACACTGCGGAATGCCTGGAATTCCAGTTAGGTATAAAGCCTGCGGTGGCTTGAGTAAAAAGTGGGTCCTTGGATGGTTTAGAGTGAAAGTCGCGGCGCAGGGCTAACGTTGGATAAGTGCGTGACCCAATTAGAATGAGCAAGCCACACAAAATTTTTCTTCCATTTGAAGACCTGGTTGTGATCTTGCGACTCCTTGTCAAGAGATACCTTGATGTTCCTTGGCTGAAAAGGAAATGGTCTGACGTCAATGTACGAGTTTGGAGGCCTCCCGTCCAGTAATCCCCACCACTGAAAAATACGGGTAACCATGCGGAATTCCAAACTCCGCCAGAATTTTTCCGTGACTTTCAAGTTTTCTTTTCAAGCTTTCAATTCATCCAGTTTTAATAGTAGTTGATTTAAATGCATGCTTCATTAAAATTTGTCGTATGTGGAATTTTCCATTCGTATGACCTTAATTGCCAGATCTAAATAGAATTGGTGGCATTGAGCAGTGTAAACTAAACAAGAAAATCTCAACTCGCCCCGAAACTAATCTATTGATTCATTTATGCATATCATATATCCAAAAAACATATATATTATACGCCAGTCATCAGTTTGACAAATCAGAATTGACAGAATTTTGCAAATTATTCGTCTACTTTTGTTTTAAAATTACAACTTTAAAATCACTACCAAAACCTCCTCCAACTTTTCCATCTGCGTGATTTTCGCATTTAACGCATGCAACCTAGTATTCCATTTCCTTGAATGGCGGGGCTGGAGTCCTAGAAAATGATGTGAGTATATTCCATTCCCTCGCTTTCCTTCCAACTTGGAACCACTTCCGGTCAGATAACATTGTATCTCTGGCACAACTTTAAAGTTGTATCTAAGACACGAATACTCCTCTTGATACTTTACTGCAATGACAATGAGCTAATTGTAATAAGCCAATCTAAAATATCCGTGGACATCGGATTGCATTGAATCCCACATGACCGACAGCACTCCTAGATTATGACCTTTCTCTCATAACCATAATAGCTTTGTTGCAATTTCCTGAATTGGAGCGGCTGCAGCTTCACGAAAACTTATCAATGAATCCCTGGAATTTCCCTGTCCCTGGAATGGAATATATTTACTGTGGGATCGCCTAGTGAATAGAATCGCCCTGCTCGGAAATTCATACGACTTAAATCACCTTGTTAAGCCAACAAGCAAGCCCTTCGGATGCCTTAATGGGGACTTACGTTAAATGGGTAAAATAATTCATTAAAGCCTTTTATGCAAGTCATCCAATTAACTTTGCTACAAGCTTCACCAATTCCGCTCTTTTCCTGCGGAACGCCAAGTTGAATTAGTACTACTAATCTACTCAAAAAGCGGAAATATGGCAAAAGGGAAAAAGTTAAACGGCTTCGAAGGAGCAGAAATCCGAACCAAAACTGCTGCCGACGTCTTAGCTCATCTGACTAGACAAGAACCAGGAGGTGTTGAAGAAGAAGCATTCAAATCTTAAATTGGTGGAGTTGGTGTTTTTGGCGGCGAAGCAATGGAATTAACTCGCAGACAATTCTGTCTGGGAAAAGGATGCGAGAAAAGGAAGAAAACGATACGTCAAGGAAAAGGCAGCCTCGGAGAAAAATGATAGCTCTTCTGCCCCCGAATCCGAGGACATTTGGATTGGACATGAAGGATGGAAGCTGCCTCAAGACTATTCTGGAGTGTGACACAGTTGCGAAAATTAGTAATGGTATGAAAGGAGGAGGACAGCAACGGACACCAGAGTACGGATGAGAAGGACAGAGAAGATGATTCAGAAAAGATGGGAATGGATCTCAGGATTTGTATTAGCCGAAGGGATCTCTGTCACAAGGCTGACGTGAAGGAGAAAGCATTTCAAAAGGTAATGGAGCTGCCTCATGACGATGAGATCCTGAAAGAAGCCTCGTCATGTCTCACCATTGCAATTGTCTTCTTCACACTTTGTCTATTCCAATAATTACCCGTACAGCTATTTCTGTATTTATTTTGAAACGAATTTCAAGTTGATTTCAGCGAGGGTTTTTGTGTTTGAAATGAGTGTGATGCTGATTTTGATAACTGGGGATATATGTTCCCCTGCGTGTTGTACCTTCAATGAACAAAATGGTCACTTCTAGTAATTTTGTTTACATGAAATGTAATATCAAAGTGGGATGGAGTGACAACGAGCCAAATGAAACATTAAAATTATACTATATATTAATTGCAAAGTTGGATTAGTTGTAAATGATGTGTGTTTATCAAATTCTTTTCAAATGTACAATTTAAATATGCCTCTGTTTTTATTGGTATGAAGTGATGTATTTATCTTGGAAAAATGCTGAAATTTCTTGACAAGCAGTTCTATCGTGGGAGTGCGGGGGCGGTCATCCTTCGCCAATACTGTGCATTCAAGTTGTCATAGACTTTAGTCCACTTCCGGTTCCTTGTCAAGTTTCAAGTGATACTGCCTAAAAATTACTGATTTCAACGTATGCGTTTTGAGGCGCGTCATCCAGGTAATCCTCACTGATGTATGGGGAAGATGATGGGGACTATGCCGAGTTCCAAACAACGCCAGAATTTTTCCGTGATGTAGTCCTTGCAAATGAAATTCTCAAAAGCCAAGTAACTCTTGTACTTTCTAACAACGTCATACACGAATTCGGCACGACTTTTTATAATGACAGCTGCACAACGGTTTCCCACATTTTCCGTACACTTGGATAGGTAGCCAAGATATTTTTTGGTTGTTCATCAGAGCTTCTGTGTACGAATGAGCCTGACATCAGAACATGGCCACAGTTACGAGGTTTTCTTTCCAACGTTGGATAAATGCTAATTGAAATGGATGCTTCATTTAAATTTGTCGGTATTGGAATTTTCATTATATGTATTTGGTAACATTGCCCAGTAAAAAAATCCACAAGAAAATCTTAAGTAACCTCAAAAAAATCTATTTATTCATTTATGCATATCAGATTTCTAAATATATGACTCCTAACAACAACCAGTTTAGGTTTTCAGATTACACTTGATAGAATTTTAGAAATAATTAGTCTTAGTCTTCTCTGGGTTTAAATTGGCAACTTCAAAATCACTGCCAAACTATCATATATTGACATGTTTGGCTATCGTGATCGCAAATGTCCTTCCCCAACAAGGATCTCTAGCTGAGATGCACGAACACAGCATTGAAATAGATCACGTGATAAAAAAAATATATGACGATTTGATAGTTAGAAATGTAGCTCGCAAAATGTAAGAACGAGCAACGAAAGGCTACGCTTTTTATAAAACATTTTGTTACGTTATTACGCCAACGAAATTTAAATGCGGAAAGCTTATCTGTATTTAATAAGCTTTATAATGACATTTTTACCACTCAAGTTTGTGTAAGGAAATTGATTTATTGAATGGTCGGGTATCTGCTTTCATTAAAGTGCTCACTTTCATTTTTAATCTTGATTAGATTTATTTTAAGCTAAGAGGGTTGCACGCGTTGTACCCATAAATAGATGTCAATTTTCTAATACTGTTATGTTATCAAACAGAACACATCTACAAGCCTCTTTATTATTTAATATAGCCATAGTCCGACTAACGCAACTATTGTTTAGTAATTTAACTCGAAAAGTTTTTCTATTGCCTATTGTTTTCAATTGCGTTTCTTGGAAATATGTAAAAATTAGTACTAAAAATGCGAGGAAAAAAAACAGGCAAGTATTTTGTTTGAAGGTATATAAAGCCTCCATTCCATCAGCTCAGCCATTCATTATCGTTTTGAGGTTTTTGAAGATTTTCATGATTTGATTGAAGTGAACCACTTTTAAATTTTTGTTGAAAATAATTAAAGTTTTATATAAACAATGATACTCAACAGTTTAAGTATAGAATAAAAACAAGTTAATAAAATATGTAGCACAACTGTCACTTTATGATAATGACATGTGCCACAAAGTAGCAAATATACCTGTTCTGTTAACAATCCAAGTATTAAAAATTAGAAGAAATGAAAAAGAAATGGTTTTACAACAAGTTTAAGCTCTTATAATAATATAAGCTAAAGATTGTACAAAATCAAGGTTATTTTTGCTTCGAATGAAATATTTTACATACAATATTCCACGAACTCATCGCTCAAGTATAATTCATTAGCCCAACCTCAAGTCTCGAATCTCAATATAATTAGGGCATGAATATATCTTTTTGCTACAGGAAATGATGACTGTTTGACGAGCGTAAAATATTGCAGTTGAAACATTGAATTCCAATCAGGTCTCCAGTTGAATCGTCCATGAATACAGGTTCACGTTGACACAACAAAGTAGATAGACAAATTCCTTCCAAAACGTCTTGTTCCGGCGAGATCACTCATCACAATTAACATTATTTTGTCTAGGCGACCGGAAGTCTTAATTTTGAGAATTGTAACTTTCGAAGGTGAGCCCATGACACAAGTGTTAAACAATTTGTCCTGACTGCAGTTACTAAACCAAGTAAAAATGTAGAAAGGTATTCTCCGTGAAACGGATAATCTTGACGGACTTGAAGGCACGTTAGCATAACGTTATCTCTGGTAACCAAAACATTTGGTTTGATTCTACAAAAAAGGGAACTGTTTCAATAACTACTTAACTAAAGACTATCAGGCTTTTGGTATGAAATTTATAACTAGCATTGTGTTGATAAGCCACTAACATCCAGCGTCTGGTGTAAATATCCGTAGCTTTTTTCTGACAGAAAAGTAGAACAGGATATTAAAGGAGGCGAGTACAAACGACGGGTAACCATGCGGAATTCCAAAATTGTGCCAGAATTTTTCCGTCATTTTCTGGTTTTATTTTCCGGCTATCAATTCATTGATGCAGATCATATTTCGAAAATAAATATATAATACACCAACTTTTCCAATTACGTAATTTCCATTTTTAACGCCAACAACCAAGTATTCCATTTCCTTGAATTACTGGGCTGGAGTACTGGAAAATAATGTGAGTTCATTCCAAAACATAGGCGTCAGTCCCTTGCATTTAATCTTTTCGTGGAAAACGGGGTACTCGAAGGCAGGCTCCTATCTACTACACTGCGTCTTTAAACAATTTTTGGTGGAATGGTGGCACCTCAGCCCATTTAAAGCATCCCAATCCTAACATGACGAAGTTGGTGTTTTTGGCGGCGAAGCAATGGAAAAAAACTCGCAGATAAATCCACTTGGGAAAAGGCAGCGGAAAAAGCAAGAATACGCTACGTCAAGGCAAAGGCAGCCTTGGCCAAAAATGATAGACCTGCACCGGGATCTGAACCCGAGGACACTTTTGGAATCAGCATATTCTCATCACGCGTTCATATTCATTGTAATTTTTGGACTTCAAATCTGTTTTAAAACACAGTTATTTCAATATTTACGAGGAGGCTGAGATATTATTTATACAGAAGATTTGTCAGAATCGAAGCGACCATGTCCAAAACACGAAATTGTTATTAATATGTCGACATTTAGCATTTATCAATCTACCATTAAAACAATGGATATTGATATATGGTCAATGGTAAATTTGTAGAAATTGTGATGTGTTCCAAAAGTTTTTAGGTGGAGGGTAATTTTTGCAGTACGAAGTACAAATGGGCAATGATAGCCCACGTTTTCAATATTGAATCCAAACAAAAAAATGCCATTTAAATGTTTTAAATTAACTGAGACACTGCAAAATGCCGTAAAACTATCCTGAATATATATCTCTCTATTTACATATGTTGATGTTTTGCTGATATAATTGTATTACTCGTATAATGCATGGGAGCTTGTGACCCCAAATCTATCAACACAAATGGCTCTCCAAGTCTAAAACGCAAACCAAGTGAGATTGTAACCTAAACTGTCTCTGCATCAAGAAGTTTCTGACTCATTGTGTTTGACAGACAAACGGAGAGAGAGACAGACAGACAGAATCGTAATCTCATCAACTACCTCTAATGCGATTCCATAGCTTTCATGAAATCCTAGTCAGGTCTGCGGTGGCTTGACTGAAAAGTTGTTCCTTGTATGGTTGCTGTGCATTGATACAGTTGGATAGGTATGTATGTCACCCAAAACAAATCTGAGGAAATGACTTAGTTTCAATTTGATTTTCTAGCAATCACAACACAAAATCATGTTAATTTTTGCTTCTTTATTAATATTCTACAAGCTCATGACTCGTAGATAATTTATTTGCCTCGACCTCATCTTAAATCTTAATATACTTGGTATTGGTATTTTTTTGCTCCAAGAAATTATAAGACGACGGGTGACGAGCGTAAAAGGGAAACATTAAACTCGTAATTGTGTCCTAGGTTGAACCGTATATGAGTACAGGGCAACATGGACACCACTATTCACACGTTGAATGCTCAAATGAAGTTGTGCTCTTATCAAGTTGGCATGCGGTTGTACTAACCGAATCTACAACATGTAGAGATCATTTCCTCCAGAGAAAGTGAAGGAGCAAAAATTTGGAAAGCGATTCAGTCCTCTCATTACAGCTGCTAAACTTTACAAGAAGTAAAAAACGATTGCAAATTGGAATAAAAATCGGAAAATAGTAAATCATGGGATAAAAAGACGCCGGCAAAGAAAAAGAAGCCATTCCGAAAGAATTTGTTTGTAAAACCCAATTTCGTAACTGGGAAAATTAGGAAAGCTAAGGCTGGACATTTTGTTGGAACTTTTATCTTAGAATCTACCGAAGAAAAAACAAAAAAAATGAATTGCCATAGTTTGAAAAATTCGGGTCTTCGTATCTCTGTAAATGACGACTTTAGTGAGCAGTTCGTTCACCTCTGTAAACGACAAGAAACAAATAAAAGCGAAAACCAAGCTGGAGGTGCAAAAAAACGAACATTGTATGACGGATGGGATAGCAGTTGAGCCAGACAACCTGACAAACATTAAAGAGTGGTCGAAAAAGTAGTCGGATCCTCCTGCAGTTTAGAAAAGTGGAGAACCAAATAAGTACATATGAGTACAGCGTCCACAATACACAGAAGGCATATCAGAATTGTAAAAAATATCTGTGTGAATTTTCTCTAGCACTCTTGTGCAATCTTTTTGTTGTTTTTCGCAGTTATTTGAGTATAAGATATGAATACCCCACCTCCTTATAAATTGCTATGAAAGCGAACTCGTTTATTGAGATTTATTGAGACCCAGCCTGAAAAAAAATGTTATTTAGTTTAATGCTGACCACCTGCAGTCCGTTCTCATAAAGGTAACTCGTCTCTGTAGGTAAGAAGAAATCAAAAAGGGGACATTTGTAATTGAGTATGTGGGCATTTTGACGAAGACAGAGGATTTCAAGAACCTTCCCGTGGAAAAGGAAAGTGTTCGAACGCTTTACAGGATGGTTTATGATGATAGTAGCATTTTTATCATAGATGCGGGTAACAAAGGAAATCTGTGTAAATAAACATAAATTCTGTCAATTAAATAAAACTTGTGAATTATAGCATGAAAAAATGCAATTGACTAACTGACTCTTTGGTTTTTAGCCATGTTTATAAACCACAGCTGTACCTATGCCAACCTCGAAGTTCAAAGATGGTTCTCCTCCAATGGAACACCACATATGATTTTCGTAGCAAAGGGATCCCCACTCTTCTTTGATTATGAAGATGCCTATTTTACTGAAGAGGCTAGCTTAGGTTAGCAGAAGAGGAACTGATGATATTTTATTCGGTTTAAAAAGTGAGCAGTTAGTAAATGATTTCAATTTTTGCCAGGAATGTCATTGTGACGCACCGCACTGCCGTAATTTCAAAAAGCGGGCTAAATTGTCGGTACAGGAAAACAGGAAAGATGCCAACAATGCCAAAACCCAAAGAGACCAACATAGGGGAATATGGTCTCTTTGTCGTTGGAATAAAGAAACCAAATTCACGAAAATATTCCTATGCCCGTGGCCTGTACCCACCGGGACAACAGATGAGATATGACTCAAAGCATAATGTTGTACGGCGCATCTTTTCCATACACGCAGTAAGATTTCCAGAGCTATTCTGCAGCATCTGCGATGAGCTATTTCGAAGAAAAGACTCTCCTCAGGAACGAGATTACTCATCTCGATTTATCAGAAAGAAAAATTCACAAGTGTGATAGCTGTATAAAATAAGTAATTTTATCATATTACTAAAGAACCTTCTATTTACTTTCTGCCCAACAATAATATTATGTAATTAATCATTTTTTGGGTAATACACAACACGGTATTCGCTGTTGGAGCACATTAGTATCAAACACAAAAAGATACTATAAATGTGTGAAACCCAAACCAATCCCGGAGAGGTATCTGGAGTACCGTATTCGTTCCGCTCATCACTTGACTCCCACAAAAAGAGTGAGCAATGCCGCCAAAAAACGTGCTGTCTAAAAATAGCAAACTGCAAACTTATTTCCAAAATGCTATTCAAAATCAAATAAATATATTTATGTACACAAAGTTGAAAACATTATATTCTACCAATTTGAATGTAATGGCAATGATGTAATGTTTGGACTTCTTAAACGAGAAATGTTTGACATGGAAGAATATTGTGTTGGTACAATTTTGTACGGGGGAAAGTGCAACGAAAAGGAACTTACGAAAAGGTTGTCGTACTTACGCATGCGAAACTCGCAAAAGAAAGCCTTTTGAGTGTATGCTTGGGCTTATGAAAAAGGAGTGTTTTCATGTACGAATGGAAATAAAAACCAAAATATACATTTTTGGTTAAAAATGATACATCTGGCTGCAAGCAATTATATATACAATACAAACAATACAATTGAAGAACCTTCACCTAAAAGTGTCCCAGTCAAAGTAGTACTAAAGTACTATATTGTGTAAAAGGGCAAAGAGTTCAGTTTTAGGATTTCATCAGTTATCTCATAAGAGTTAGGTGTCCTCCCCCTTAAGATGATTCAAGGGGCCCAACACTTAAACACAAAAAGGAAATAATATTATCCAATTAATATGTCATTTGGCTTTTGAAAAATCTTAATCCAGGCACTGCTCCTTAATCATTAACGCAATTTATCAGAGGGGTTAAAGGCGACGTTAATTTAGCTGAATATTCGAAGTCACACTCTAAAATTTATGCTTCTTCAATTTATAAGCGTTTAATTAAAAAATATGAGAGTCCTTTATGTATCGTAAATGGAATAGGGGGCATGCTCTCTTCTGTGACTGAAGATATGCAGTCATTGGAAAACTCTAAACTTTAATTGGTTGGTGATAAACGCTGATCATTTTTCTAAACGAATCAGTGTACAAGTACAAGTTCAAAAAACATAACTCAGCGGTTGAAGTAAAAAATGCTCCAAAGCAGGCAATTAGGGTTTTTAATTTTCATTCCATTTGTCTTTCCATAAAATAGTCTCTTAGTATTACAATTAAACTCAAGAAAATCTCAAGTCGCTTCAAACGTACATATATGTTTGTATGTTTTAAATCGTGTAAATGTACCTTTGAATCGACAAAATGGTACACTCTAGTAATTAAGTTTACACTATGTAATATCAAATTAGGATTAAGTGACAGGTGTTATATACTTTAGCATATACCACCTATGATAGGAGAACGTGTGGCTGTAGTATAATTCTATAAATGTAAAGTACGTTGCAAGAACAACTTGAGGAGAATCTTTACGTATACCTGTTGCCGTTCGGGATTGATTTTGCTTCTAACTTTGTATTTATTAATGTAAAACACACATAAGGATACGCACGTAAGTGATTGAATGATTATGACGAACAGAATGCTTGCTTATATAGTGTAGATTTTTAGCAATATTTTTATAATGGAAGAACATTTCTTCTAAATTCTAAGTTCCTCCTTAGAGCAAAGCACTGGTCCAAGTACATCCTCCAACTGAAAACACAAATTAAAATAAAATATTTCTAAAAACTATTTTAGAATTGTGCTTAATTTTATTAATTTGAAGCTCACAAAATTCTCGAATTCCGCGTGTTTTTCTGTTGCTGGTGTCATTTATCGTATGCTGAAGTCGCCATTCAGCACATAAATAACAATTTTAAAGTCATACTTCTTATGCTTATATTTCAGAAATTATATTTAAATAATAGTAAATAACTTAAATTATTAATTAAATCAGCCAAATCCATTTTGATTGTGTGTGTTTACTTTACTTTTTGTGTCCGTTTTTTGTTATTGTGTGCTCTCTAGAGATTTTAACACATACATCTTATACATTGTAGGATCGTTCTTTGGTTTTTATGCATAACCAGAAGGAGCATAGCACACACCAGCACCTTGTAAGATAAACCCTTTTGGTTACACAGAGCATAACCTTTGTACGGAAGTGCATAAAAATGTAATACATTTCTACAGTAAGCATGTTATGGTTTGTACATTACACAAATGCATCATCGTCATCATCCTCATCAATCATCGAAACTGTTTAAATATCGGCTATATCTATATATAAACCGTTTCAAATGGCTGATCTCCTGTACTTATCATCAAATAAATTAGAAGCTTTTCTTTGAATGCCGTTGAAGAAACGAAAAGAATAGCCTATAATTATTGGTGAGATGAAAGGATGTAAATTAAATACCTTGGTTAGAAACGGTTATAAAACCCACGGTTATGAATTTCAGAATTATATCGTGCTGTTTTTGCTTCATATATTCGGCATGCTGCATGCATAATTACTGCAAAGGAGGGGATAATGAGAAGGATAGTGCGGAGGGAATGTCTTGGGGTACGGAACTACTACGCAAAAAATTATTCTCTATAGTATTGAGGATTGTGGTTTAAGTTAAAATACAATCCAAAAAGATGGGGTTTGGAGGATGCGTGTGGTGGGCCCAACTTTTTAATTATAGTATTTTTTATAAGATTGCTAGAAAGAGTTGGGCAAAGAGTCTTCTTCGGCTCCAATCGACTTAAAACGAGCTCGGGGACTATTTTTAATGATCTCAAACCTTCATAGATAAAGCTTATGAAATTTATGATAAAAAAAGATATTGTGTGGAAAATAAATACGATCGGTCCAGAAGCAGAGATAGATGTAGAAGAGAAAGGAAAAGTTATACAGGATTTTCTAAAATTTGGGATGTATCAGTAGCAATATCTACATGAACACGAACAAAATTGTGCAAATTTCATCAGTTATCTCAAAAGAGTTAAATGTCCTCCTGAAATTGCTAATATTAAAATCCGAAGGTTCAAAGGACCCCAAAACTAAAACACATTCGATTCTATTCGATCATTATGTCAATTGACTTTCGTAGTCCAGGGAATGCTCTTTCATCATTATCACAATTTACCAGAGGCGATGTCAATTGTCATAGTCACTCTCTAAAAATTGTGATTCTTCGTTTTATAAGCGTGTATTTATGCGTTCAATGGGATAGTCTAACAGCAACTGGTGATAAGCGCTGATCATTTTTCTAAACGAATCAGTGTACAATTAATAAAACATAAGTCAGCGGTTGAAGTAATATATTCAAGAAAATCTCAAGTCGCTTCAAACTAATCTAGCGATTTATTTATGCATTTCGTTAATATTGGCAAATTAGAATTTATACAGCTTTCTAAAACATTATAATAGTAAAATTGTTTAGACATGTTAGCATGAATAGGAATGTACGAGATTGAATAAATCATCAATTGTATAAATGTTTAGATAAAGGTGACTTTTCCGCAAATCGGACGTTGAAACATTTCTTGAGTTTGCGTGCTGGTAACGTGTGAGCTTAAGGTTGTTAGTCGAACGGACTAACGTCACAGTGCTACAAAAATTATTTATGCATACACATTTGTTCATCAAGACCTTAACCCCAACCATGCTTTACTCGTAGCAGCACGCAAACTCAAGAAATGTTTCAACGGCCAATTTGCGGAAAAGTCACCTTTATCTAAACATTTCTACAATTAAGTAATCATTTTTAATCATCATCACCTGTCGACTAAGGTATTTCAGCTTTAAGGAATCCATCTGCACCAACTGCAAACAAACGGTACTAATAAAAACGTCATGTCATAGAAAGAATGAAATGTGCGAAGCAGTAAGTTTTCAACAGGACTATACTAATATTTACCGTGCTACTGAAGATTTTTGGTGAGATTTTTAATGACACTATTTCACAATTTTGGCGAAAGAAGTAGTTAGCTAATGGTTGTTAGGTTTATTTATCAAAATAATCCTCTGAACCTCAGAAAACTTGCGTTCGGTAGAACCGACGTAGATGCCCCATCAAATATTGAAAAATTAGACTGGGTTTAGATGATTGTGATTCGTGAAAGTTGGCACATGATGACAAGCTCCTATCTACCGCACTGCATCTGGAAACTTTTTTTCAGTTTGAGTACTTTCCTTACCGAAACTCAGCCAAAGAAATTTTAAGAGCTATTCAGCTAATGATGCAGCTCTTCTTACTCAGTGCTTCAAAAAAGTTTACGAACACAACATTGAAATAGATCCGGTGATAATAAATGAAAATAAGTATGACGATTTGAAAGTTAGAAATGTAGCTCGCATTTTTATTGAAATATTATGTTGCATTTTTGCCCAAATCGAATAAAAATGAGGAAAGCTCAACTAAAATTAATTAGCGTCATGATGGCATTTTAACCACTCAATTTTATGGAAAGAAATAGATTTATTGAATAGGATCTTCTTCGTTAGAGTATTCAATCGGTTCCCTTTGAATGTTCATCATTAAAAGATGCTGAATACTTGGAATTTGCGCAAGCAAGTATAAGTGGCCAATGGTAGTCCGCATTTTCAATATATAAATCCATACGACAAAATAATATATAAATATTTGGGGTTAAATAAGACACTGCAAAATGCCGTAAAACAATCTTGAACGTTTCTGTCTCTATTTACAGATATTCAAGTTTTGGCTGAAATAATTACGTTACTCGTACAATGCATTGGAGCTTGTGACCCCATATCTATCATCACAAATGCGTTTCCAAGTCTAAAACCCAAACCCAAGTAAGATTGTAACATAAACTGTCTCTGCGTCAAGAAATTTCTGACTAATTGTGTTTGACAGACAAACACACACAGACAGACAGGATCGTAATTTCAATAACTACTTCTAATGCGATTTCATAACTTTCGTGGTGTCTGCTTTCTTTGTTTGAATCTTCAAATGACGTTGTCTTCTTATTTCATTCCCGTAAAACTCTTGTTTCACTTCTTCCGGAATACGGCGGCGGTGTTGACCACTCATCACAACTAAAATTCTTTTATCCAGCCGAAAGTCTTCGTTTTAATAGTTGCATCTGTCTGTCCATGACACGACCAGGCATGGCTACCCGTTTAAACCCATTTTTGGGTTTTAACGGGTCTACCCAAAAAACCCATTGGGTTTTTAAA
>JAQFZH010002031.1:0-18227 GCA_034695485.1 Entomobrya nivalis
TTCTTAACATTAAAGTCATGTTATTTTTGTAGCTTAATATTTGTAGTTTTTAGATATACTTTGCACGAGCGGAAAAAAGTTTTAAAGATTTTAGAAATTAAAACTTGAATTTTGTCCGGACCTTTTTTATACAGGGTTTAATTCATTAATGAACCGATTGTAGTATCGGAAAAATCAATGCAGCTCCTAATTATCAAGTATTTAATGTGAACGTTGAAACGTTTTAAAAAGCTTGTGACTGTATTCAAATGGAATTTTTTGGTAAATAGCAAATTATTCAAGCAAACCGTCGATCCAATTATCGTCCCTTGCTTGTCATCAGTAAACGCTTTCAGTGCTTCTATAGTAGAAAATCGATAAGTTTCGTGTAGCCTGTTTAGTGGTGATTCGTTCCATATTGGCAATCGTCCCCGTTCAACGTTTGTTCTTTGTTTCGCCTGAGTTTCTTCATCAAATGGCATTGTGGATGGGTGAGTGTTCAAAAACCTGTCGGTGGCATCACGCCAAGAACGACATACTGCGCGGCAAGTTAATATTTCGTTTAGTTGGAGATTAGTGTAGAGAAAGGGTAAAATCTAAAGTAAATTTTTAGAGAATGATGAAATTTATATTTAATGAATAAATTAATGCGTGCTACAATATCAGATTTGAGTACGAACCATTTTAAAAGAATCTTGCACAAATTCACTGGAAGTTCTGTAATCTTTACTGATCTCTAAACTGTGGCTCGCGGTGCCAAATAGTTTGTCTTGTAGATTCAGCATTTTCAAACTGAGTTTTCTGATTTGGGCATGTTTCTCCATCAGATCTGATGCTAATTTTGCCAAAGTGCGAGCAGTTGCTGACGTATCTCCTTGATTGACTTGGTCTTTATTGATGTTGGAGTCAAGCAAAACAAATTGTTCCTACGAGCAAAAAGTAAACACAATAAATAATCTTAGCATTAAATTTGAGTTTGAATAATAAATTCAAGTTAATAAACACTTACATTTTCCAGTTCTGGATCATATGACATGTTGTCTGAAGGATCCAAGTGTTGCTTTAAGCCTTTGACGACTTCGACTAGCGCTGCTATTTCTTGCTCTTTTTGATAAATATAAACTTTTAGTTGTTCAATGTGACTTTGGGAAATACTCACTACTTCGGATTCCGAAATAGTTTCTGGTAAATTATCACTTGTTTCCATCTCTGAGATGATCACTTTATGTTCAATATCTGCCTCATTTTCAAGGTACTCAGGTGGCTCATAATGTTCACTAAGAGGTTCTGTTGGTGTAAACTCCTCCAGCATCTCTTCCACTTCCATATTTAAATTGCTATCAACTTCCAGTTTTATCTTAGTTTGGTTGGAGTTGGAATCAACAAATCTGACATGTGAAGCAACCTCAGAGACTAAGTCATCTTCCAATGGTTCCTGCTTTACAGATGAGATACTACTACTTCCTACGTCCTCTTCCAGTTTAATTTTTGGAATTTTGGAGTTGACAAGTATGTCATGTGGTCCAATCAATTTTCTTGGCGCAAACATTTTCCTATGTCGTTTCAACTCTTCCTTTTTCTTTATAATTTCTACGGATCTCCGTTTTTCTGTGACCTCTTGTAATCTAGTTTGTCTTGTGTTATTGTCTCGAGAACTGTTGGATGCCATTGTGTAATTCTTTTTAAGTACACTTTAGCAAAATTAATGTGTCCTTAAACAGAAGACTTTTTTTGTGTACTAAAGCAAAACTGGAGATGATTTTGCTTTAAAAAATCCCAGCTAATTCGGTTTCTTTTAGCGCAACTACTTATTAACAACCAAACTGTTTTTATTAAATACAATAAAGAAAAAGTGTATCTGGTTACTTTTCCGCAAACCTTATTCGAATAAACGGATTTTTTTATTTGATTAGTTTAAAGGCGGAAATTCTGTATCACGTTAAAACGACACGTTTCTAATAAATGGCAAACAAGAACCCCTTCCCAGTGGTTTCTACTCCGATAATGCCTTGTGACTAAAGAGTTGTGTTTTTACATAAGAACTTTCTGTGGAATAAGTTCTTGTATTTTGAGCCTTGTTCTAAAAGCCAACGAAAATTGAACCACATGTGCATGCACAATCTATTTGTAATTCCTTTGAAACACCAAAACACAGTTACACTAATGCTCACCATCAATCAACACTAACTCATTGCACATAGGGCTACTAGAGTATTAAAAGATAATCCGTAGAAACCAATTTTGCCTTTTTACTGAGCAGGCAGGCAGGCATGTCTATCAATATATATGAATGAAATGACCATGTAAAGGCATAAGTTATAGGAAGCTGCCTCTTAGAACGCATGTGTGCTCGGATATGTAAGCAACTGTCGATACATAGAAAGATAAAGATGCATACGAACTGACTTACTAAATATAACTAAAACATGAAAGGTCCCTTTGTTTTGTCTGGAAAATGGAAGCTAATGAGATCATATATTACTCATTGAAATTGGACTTTTTGACTCTAAGAAATCTAGATATTGTGTTTTATACAAAAATAATCAACTAACTTTGCGTGGGTAATGAGGTTATTATGTATAGTAAGTAAATAGTAAGTAAATTTAAGTATCATACATTCGACTTCAAATAAGTGTACAAAGTACGAGATTAATTTCTAAAGGTCTTATACAAACTACTGTACATAAAAGTAAGTAGTGACAAATTTAATTTATATCTTAAATATAAAGGCAACATGCATTGGGAATGAAAAAGGACAAGCAAAGCAAATTTTATAACGAGCTTAGTATACTTATATGATTGATATATTTGTTGTCTTTTGTCCACATTGTCCAAAGGTGTTGAAAAATGATTGTTCCTATTACACATTGATATGAATATGGTAAGCAATGATACTAAATATACTTAAAACATGAATGGTCACTTTGTTTTCTCAGGAAAATGCAAGCTTATGAGATGATTCATTTGTCTCTAAAATTGGACTTTTCGGCTCTAAGAAATCTAGATATTGAGTTTTATACAAAAATAGTTAACTAACCTTGTGTGAGTAATGGGGTTCTTATTTATCAAAGTAAATAGAAGTATAATAGATTCAAATTCAGTTAAGGGCAAAAATTACGAGATTAATTTCTAAGGTCTTATACACACGGCTGTTCGTAATAATAAGCCGTGAAAGCACTTTATTTTATTGCTACTTTGTAAAAGTCCATGAGATTTTATTTAATGCAAAGTTTAAACTATGTTTCTGTAGTAAGATAGTGTAACTATTTGTGTTCAATTCAATGAGTTATAAATAATTTTAAATTGTATGTTCAAATGCTCAATTCACTTCAACATGTCAACACCAATTTGCAAAGCAACATTTTCAAGGAATATATAGTATTCTTAGCTCAGCAGGTTTTAAGTTAAAGTAAATCAAAGTTTTATTAAGTTTTATATTAAGTTTTTAAAGTATACAACAATCCGAATAATTTATTTATTTTTATTATAAAAAACGTATCAATATAACATCCTTTATTCAATATAACCAATTGAGCATTGCATAAATGAAATTTTGTGTATTTATAATGAAACCAAAATTAATTTTATATACTTTCCTATTCCTGGTTGTTGAAACATGTTTTAAATCAACACATATTTGTTTTATTTGACAGCCCCGGAAGCAACCTAAACGTTACCTTGATTTAAATGCAGGTTTAAATTAGTCTATCGAAAATTTGTCTTTATTGTAGAAGCAAACATAACGTTTATATAAAAATTGGTTTAGTTTTGTAACTATATATTCGTAACTGAATTTCTTTGACTAAAGCCAAAATGTAAGATCCAGCGATAGAAAAACGTTGTATAAAAAGCAATTTACAATTTAATTTGATTTAATAAACCAGGTTAACAACTAATATTTAGGTTAAAAAATTGGTTCCAGTTATGTACATCAGCTTAGATCGAGAGCTGACGATAGTCTACAGTAGCAACATTTTCACCAGTATTAATCTTAAGTTGGCTCAATACCCTGCAAAATATTTCGTTGTTTGTTGATACTACTAATATACCATCTTAAATTTCAATAAATTTTTCTCAGCAGCCACAGTCATTTCAAAACCGTATAAGTTATAGTTGTGTTACCATTTGAATCATATCGTGTTTGAAGAAAAAGTAAAAAAACGTATATCATCAATCATTCCATCATCTTAATCTATCATCAATGTTGACCACTTGTTCCTTCTTCAACCCAACATGATTTATGGCAAAATAAAGGGAATCAATTCATAAGAATGTACTTGTGTTTAAAGTAGTGCTAAAAATGCGTTTTAAAAGTATAAATATATTGTGGCTAATGTGATTTCTGTAAAACACATGAGATGGTGATTTATTCACTTTTCAAGAATAATTCAAATGATTTGTAAGTCGTCCGAAAATTAGATCTTAAAATTAATTCTCGATACAACAAAAACTTCATCCAAGTTCCAAATTCATAACTCTACTACTTTCTGCATCGGCAATATAACAACAGTGTTTCTAATAAAGGTGTTTGCAGTTGAAACGACAACACTACATTAAATAGGAAAAGAAAATTATTTTAGAAAATTAAAATTTCGCAACCGAGTGGCTTGTTTTGCGTTTGCTAAATCTTTGTAGTACTTAAATAGGGTCTCAAAAATAAAACTTAAAACCATCTAAATAGTCACAGCAAAATCCTAAGGTGTACCTATAATATGAATATTTATTCTGGTACATTCCTATTCCAACTCTATATTGTTATCTAAAAGAACTGAATTGAAAAGCTAATTGGAAATAAACTATTTGACATGTGAAATATTGAATACATCAGCATACGCTTGTGCTTGTTATAGGACACAATTACATCACAGTGCTTCTACAAATCTAAGTTCAGGATAAGTATTTTAAATCCCCAAAAACTAATTTTCATCTACAATAACAATTTTGTGATTTGGGATTACGTATATGTTGTTTACAAATGCACTTTAGTTACGCACGCAACTGTTCATTATATATTCCGTTGCATTATTTGGCTGATAAATTGTCGTAAAAGTTAATTACCACAGCTTTTTTAAGTAATATTGACGATGCATGTTGATTACATTTTAAGTTGTATAATACCGTTTTAAAATGGATTACGGAATCCATGAAAAACAATAACATGTTTTGACAATTTTTAAATTACAAAAATATTAGATAAAAACAATTTAAAATTCGTTTAAAAATGTCTTAAAAATAACATTGTATAAGGGATGGAATGTCAATCTTAACTTGCAGCGTAACTAAGTAAGCCTAGTCGTAGAATAGATTGTCATATAACAAGAGCACGTCTATTGGACAGCAAAGCTTAAAATATTATACGTAATAAAATACATTTACCTTAAAACTTATACATAAATTCGATTTTCAGGCTGTTACCTAAGGTCTCGTTTGATTCTTACGCAGCATAAATATATTTGCTGACATATTGTCACATAGATTGATTTAAAGCCAGTATTGCAAAATTATTTACTAACGTTTTCGCCTTTAGAATACAAAGTTGAAGAACTATCTTTCATATTTAATTAACACTATTTTTAGAGTGTTAAGTTTAAAAAGTAATTAATGATTTAGAACATTTGTTCACTACAAAACAATTCGGCATTTTATTTTGAAAGTTGCGCATTGTGTCAGGTTACACTTTGAATAGAACGTAGCTACTTTAACTCCTGAGAATCTATTTAATCAAACATTTCTACAGCGATTTAGGATTACAATCATGTCGTTCACCAAAGCTATGTTTTATACTCACGCCGCAGTGCAAAAGTACATTCCTTTGCCATATTTTGCTGATAAAATTTCCTATTAGTTAACACCAAACTCGGTTTACGACCAAGCGTATCCTAGAATATTGCGAAAAACAATTTTTACAATGTTCTCATTCTGTCTGATATTCGACGTTGTATACTTATGTCACATGATAAACGATTGGAATTCGCGTTTTAAATATAATCTGGTCAGGCTCATGGTTTATGCCATGAGGTCCTGCTTGAGTATAATTATTGCTTCAGCAATAATAGTAATAACTACAAAACAAACCAATCTCCAATATATTGTCACACGATTTTGCAAACTTGTACTAGTTGATACATCCATCGGAGTATCTTGCATTCGAAAGGGTATGCTAGGTTTAAAACTGGCCAAGTATACTTTCGAAGAAATATCGTTTTATGGTATGGTAGGTGTAGTTCCTTTTACATCGTTGTGTATGTTCGTTGCCCCATTTGTGTGTCCATTTCTACCATTACAGATGTGCTTCGGAAATAGTTTAGTGGTAAGAACAATTAATTCTGTACACCTGGGAATACTGTGGGGATACGTAATTTGGTACTTATTATCATGCATTCAGATATGTATTTCAGTGCTTGAGCTGATACAAATTTACACAAGTGAACTAATGGTAAAACCTGATGTTGTACAAGGTCGCTCACAAAATATATTTCTGGAAAAATATAGAAAGTACAGGAAACTACAGATTTTAGTCAATATATCAAATCAAGTAATTATTTACATAGCAATAGTTTTCATTTATGGTGGCGTTTCATGTGGTTCTGTATGCTTATATGCGACATTAAAACTTTGGGATAAAGTTTCGTTTTTAATATATTTAATTTTTCCAATTATATCTATGCACATTTTTGCACTTGTCATTTTGTTGACTAATTACGCTGATATTTTGAGCGATAATGTTCACACTTTTTTACAATTTTGGAAAACATACTGTTTCAAAAAGCAAGAGCGTCTAGTACTTCGAAGTTGTCCATACTTTGGTGTCAAAGCCGGCTCATATGGAATTGTTACTGCTGAAACTGGGTTGCAAATGTGTGACGATATTATCAACAATACTGTATCATTACTATTGTGCTTTTAGTTTTAATAATAAATATAATATAGGATAGAAATACATTAGTATTTAGATGTATTATTTGTTATTTTATCTTATGATGACATTTTGTAAATTAGGATTGTAGTTTAAATTCTATTTAAACATTTCCGGAAACAAATTAGTATAGTGAGGATTTCTCGTTCAAAGACTTTCTATTGTTGTCTTGCATAAAATGTTTAATAAAATAGCAAGTATGAAATTTGCAAAATGAGTCGACTGAACTGTAAATTCGTAATGTTTTTTTATTTTAATGTAGAATTAAGTTTATTTGCTCTGTTTAATTTCAAAACATTTATTTTAGTGTTAAAACATATATTTAAAAGTGCATCGGTCAAAATTCTGACATAGTGAATTTCATTCTAGACCTACTATTTTGAATTGAGAATCGAAAATATTTATGACTTCTAATCGCAATAGTAAATGTATGTGAGTTAAATAAAAAGTAATTACTATAACTTAAATTAAATGGAATCTTAGAAGCAACAGGGAAACTCATAAAGAAACTGATGAAAATTGACATTACACAATGGCTTTTTATAGTAAACGGTTGCATTAATTGTAAAAAAATAGTTTAAAATACTATTCATTCATTGTTTTTACCATCAATTGTTTTGCTGTTTCTTCGAAATGGCTGAACCACTTTAATATGTTTTGTGCCTGATCTAAAATTTATGTATAATTTCTAATTTATTTATGGCTTTGCATGAGTTTTTTATTAACGGCTATATGTATTGGTGAACTTTATTTCGTTTTAAATTCGTAGTTATTACTTTTGCTCTTGTAATGATTTTCACAATGTTTCTTGGAATACCCAACATCTTTATGGGGATAATGAACCGTAGAGATGTTAATCAGCCCATTATTGGGAATCATGCCGACATTTGAGCAGCAGCACTGCAGCAGCAATGGCAATCGCCATCATCAATCCGGTTTCGAAGACAGTTCAGTTAAATGAATTCCAACTTTTACATTTATCACCGAAATACTGAGATTTTCTCGTATCTTCCTCGCGATCGGGTCCGAAGTGGCGCTCCATGCAGTTTTGCCGATGCTGGCAACGCAAGCATTTTTTTATATCCTTCAGAACAAGAGTAGCAGTGGATTTATTTCGAGTCAGCTAAGTAGTTTTGCGGAAGATGAGAAAGCGCCCTGGCCGGTAAGGCCAAAGTGAAAACCTGTTTTAGCAAGGGACCCTTAAGCAGTTCCACTTTGAAAGCTGTGCTGAGTGAATGACGATGGTCGGGAAGATGGATGAATGATTTATTTAAACCGAGGCAGAAAGCAACACCAACTATTTTAACTGGCTGACCTAAATTTTCCAGTTCAACTAAATTAAACAAAGTTAAACTAAAGTAAATTAAATTAATTAACACCTTTTCATGAAATATCCCCAACAGTACAATGCTTACCATGCTGCCCAATAAAAGCAATGCATACGTGGGCCCGAACCGATTTTATACATGAGTAATGCGTTATAAAACAGCTTGTTAAGTGTTCCTCAGAAACAGTAAGTACCTCTATCTATCGAGACGGAGTCTTCATATTTTCTATTTGCTGAATGCAATTGTAACGTTGATAGGTATTTTCCTTGTGGTACTTTACAGTTTGAAATGTGCACTGTTCTCAGTTAGAATCATAGAATGCGACAACACTGCAAACCTTTCTCTGTTGAACAAAATAAAAATATTGCATTCTTTGCTTTGAAATTTGCGATGGATATGCAACTGTCACATACTAGTAATTTATGCTCTTGTTCTTGAATTAAAGCTGCAAAAAAATAGACAAATATGAGCAGAGTTTATTGTTATGTTAAATCCTTGTTCGTTTTCCATAATTTCTAAATATTTTTATTCTTTGACACAAAGTTTATTAGCATATGTATTTCAAATGCATATGTAGCGTTTCAGTAACCAGTAACTATCTGTTATTGAACCAGAAACATTTTTTCTATTTATCCACGAGAATTAAATTCATGTTCTAACAAATATGAACACCTAGCCACTGAGTTTCAAGCCAGTCGTATTAAGTTTTGATATGCATGCCATGCATGCAATTACTGATGCTTAAACCGGTGATTGGATTAAAACTCCACACATAAACCAACTCTAACAATGCCTCTTACACAAATGTCAGTATAATTTATGTACAGGTTGGCGTATTGCTAAAGAAACTACAACATACATTAGGAACACAAAAATACGGAACAGTAGAATGTAAGGATGAAGACGCACATGAAGAAGTACACCCGGACTCATCAAACGTGGTATGGCCTTAGCTTTTTTCGGTGAAAGGGTTGCATCTGGAATACAGCCAAAAAATATTCGTTCTTCTTTGCCGCATACACAGCATTCAGTGCATTCAGTGCATACAGCACCAAAGTGTTATGGTTTACAATGAAACATTTGTGTATCTTGTCAATGCATAGCTTATGCAGCAGCTGAGTAATATCATAACTTCAATTTTACACAAAATACACACTTGTTCGTAACACGGCTAAATCCTTTGAATAACACTTCAGCTTACCATTTTAATGATTCAATATATTTAAACAACAACAAATTTTATTCATTAAAAAATAATATCTTATTTAATACGAAAATGGCATCAAGTAGTTCACGAGATAAAGTGTCAAAAACTAGATTACAAGTCGCCACTGAGAAACGGAAGGCCGAGGAGCAGTTAAATCACGAGACCGAATTGAATCAGCAAAGGAAATTGCTTGCACTAGAAAACGTAATTGGACCCCGTGACATTTTGGTCACCTCCAACCACCTTCCAACGATCAAACTGGAAGATGATGTCGGGTGTAGTCCAATTATAAAACAGGAAACAGTGGAATCTGACTCAATAAACACTGAACCAAATGACAGTTTTGATTATTCCAACCTGCTTCAAATAAAATCGGAAGTTGATAACAGTTTAGTTGTAAAAGTAGAAGAAACATTGGACTTGGAATCCACAGTTAAAGAAGAGTTCAGTGAACATACTGCGCCGGTGGAGCTACAAGAAAATCTCTGTAATGAGAATGAAACAGATATTAATTATTTGTCTTCGAAAACGCCAGAACAGAATGATAATTCACGAGCAGACGCAATAGAATCAGAACGAGAGATAATGTCACAAAATGTTAAGCTTGTTGGGGAAAACGAGAAAGAAAGTGGTGTTTTGATGGAATGGATTGAAAAACTTCAATTGCGAATGAGTACGCTGGTTCCTACTCCATCCACCACAGAATCGGTAAACCTAACAAGAAATATTTGTTTTATGTATAAACCTGTATGTAGGTAAATATTTAGCTAATGTGTAATATTTTTGGGTGGCTTTTTTACAGGAACAATTCAATTCGGATGGTCACCTAGCAAACCTGGCTGATTCAACAATGAACCCAAGTTTAGATAATGGAAAAGTTGTGGCAAAGTTACCCGCTGTTCAAAAGGATCAAAATCTGAAAGCCATTGAGCTTTTTCAGCAAATTTTGCAACTACAATGCAAAATATTTCAAAGTTTGCCCGACCGTCATCTTAAAAAGGTTTGTACTGTAAAATGTATTGCACCCCTCAATTAAATTTGTTATAAACTTAAATTGTTCAAACTATGTTTTCAAATTTTGTTTTAGGTTCTACCCATTTTGTACCCTGAGTTCCAGCTAAACTACACATACGATAGCCGGAGCTCATGTAGTAATTGGCAAACTGTTGCGAAGAAATTCGTAGGTGAAATGGGACATATTCCAACATGGAAAGTACCCCCTTTACAAATTTTAGCTAAAACATACAAATTTACTTATTTATCCGAACTGGACAATTATATTAAGAACTGCAACAATAACATGTCTTGTTCAACAGTTTGGTTTGACAACATCAGCATTGAAAACAAAGCTAGTTTAAAAATCTTAAGAACATTTTTTGCCAGATTTGGGAAACAAATCAAGTACTTCAAAATTCGTCAATGCGTAGAGGTAGAATTGTTGATGGATTTTGTCAAGTTTTGTTTGGAACGGCTTCCGAATATAGTAGGTTTTACACTTCTACTGAACAGAGGGATTTATAAATCTGAAGGGTCAAATTATTGGAAATATGCTTTAAAAGATAAGACTCAGTCAAACGACTACTTTCGAGGTTACACTTTTCTAAAACTAGAACACCTTGAATCGGTGGTTATCCACTATGAAAGTGTTTCACCATTTGTATTTATTAAGACCCTTGCTTCAAGTTTGATAGATTCTTATTCGAACCAACTAAAACAACTTAGCTTATTAGAATTTCGTAATAACTCCTCATGGCATATAAAGTCTTTAGTTTCATCAAGTTTAATACAACTAACCATTCACCAAAATATTTTAGGCGAGATGGAATTAGATTGTAAAAATGTAGAAAAATGTACAATTTTACATCAAACAAATGATTTAAAACACGATGATGTAATTCTCCTTAAAACAATGTTTCCTCAAGTGGTATGTCTGGGCTTCAGGTTACAACGTTGGAGTTCAGACTTTCATGATTCTTTATGGACAGCGTCCACTCCAAAGCTATTTAGTGTAGTTACTCTGGAACTAGAATTTTGTCCTAGTGTCACATTCACTTTACTACGTGCTTTCCCAAATCTTTGTTACCTCAAACTGTTCGGTGTGTGTACACAGCAGATGTCAGCTGATCTTACCAAAACACAAGTTTTACGCATATGGGAACTTTTTCACAGTGAAAACCTTTACAAATCACATCAGTTTTGGGAACAATTTCCAAATATTTCATTGGTGACTTTAGATTTGGGTGAAAGCGTTAAAAGTAGTAGTCCTCAACCGGAGAACAGCTTAGCTCCAAAAAATACACGTATACCAGAGAAGGTTATGTTCAATATTGCAGTATTAATTTGCAAAAATAAAAATTAAAGGCATAAAACAATCGGTTTTACGGACTTGTTTAATTGCGTTTGGTATTTTGACCAAGGAGCTGCTGATGTAATGTTGTGCCGCTGTTGGGTTTTGCAGTTTTGAGTTATTGTTATTGTTATTGTAAGCAAAAAAAATGAAAACAATAAATTACACATTATGATTACTTAGCTATTACAAAAATTGACATGAATATGAAATAGTTGAAATGTAATAGTTTATTTTGTAGATTCAAATAGTTTAGTCTAATTAAGCGATTAAATATTTGCAATAAATCAATATTAATTTAAATGTAACGACATGGATAGTGATTACTTCAAATTTGATACATATATTTTTGGAATATAAACTCATTTAATGTTATCTATGTAATCTTGTATGCATAATATGTTAAACAAATATTTGAAAGCAGTTTTATTGTCAACCCTTACAAAAAGATTTATTAATTTTTTTCAGTATTGTATGATTGTTTTTTCCTCATTTATAAAATCTTTAAGTAACAATTTGCATATGACGACAATATTAAGTTGTGAAAATCGGATTTGTCTTCGGATTAGAGAAAAGTTTAATTTTATTAGTGGTGTAAGGAATATTGTAAACCGTAATTTTTGGATTGTAATAAAAAACTAATATGCTGATTTGCTAAATATCAGTCAAACACATAATTACAAACATATACTTGCCTCTATCAATAAGACTCGACTTGTTTGATTTTCGGGATTAACAATAGGTATAAATGATGGTATGTTCATAATGTATAGGTTTGTATTTAAACAAATGGAAAAATTGACAACAACAAATCGTTCTTTAAATTGTTATTTTTATCAAGTTCCTTGTGTTTATTTTTAAAGTTTAAATAAACGTTAATTTTACATTTACATGAAATTGTTTTCTTTTTCAGTTAATGCACAGTTTGAACACACTATAATAATATTACACTACGGAATGATTTTACAGAAAATATATGTGTAATTAGAATACTTTTGACACATATCTATCTATCAGTCTAGATCCTCAAATTGAACTAAAGTTCCGTCACCAAAACAAGTTTCTTTCCTTGTCCACAAATCACTGTCACCTGACCACACCTGTAAATCATTCCCTTGATTTTCATTCAATTCTTCATTCTTAACCAGTCCTTCTGTTTCATCAACTGTATCATCTCCTCTGCTAACTTTCTTGAGAGCCATTTCACCATCTCCTTCTGTATCGATTTCTTTTTCACCTATATTTAGTTTTTGTGTTATTTCGGCTTCAAATACTTCTTCGTAACACTTTTCATTCAAGTCACTTTCAGAATTATTATCACAATTTTCATCCTCCAATTCATTATCATTTTGTACACGACTTTTCGTCAAGCCATATCGATTTCGCCGCTTTTTTCACCACAGATATTTTCTTTTGACTTGATTTGTTCGCTAACTTTAAACTAGGCTTATCATTTCTATTTGCTCTTTTTTGTTTACCAGCGGCTACGCTCTGCTTCTTCTTCTGGTTATCATGCCTTGCCATATGTTCGTTTAACTTGTGTTTCACTGCACACTTCTTTCCACAAAATAACACTCGAATTTCCAATCCTTCGGATCCTTATGATACTCCAAATGCAACTTTATGTTATCACGTATCTTAAACTGCTTTCCACAATGTAAACACATCTTAATCTCATGAACCTCGCTTTGATGTACCCACTATACCTTACCAAAATGGAATATTTCCTCACACTCTCCACACCTAATATTATGTCTATGTTCATTTGCTTTTATTTAACACGACTTGGTATTCATATTTAGCTTTATTTTTTCCAAGTTCGGAAACGTTTTCTTACATTTTTTGCACACCGAAAATTTTCCTTTCGAAGTTTCCCTTTCAACTTGTTTTTTCGTTGTCAAAGTTAACGATTTATTTTGCAAAGCTATCTCTACAACCAAGTTATTCGACCACTTAAAAACTTCCTCCTCCACTTCCTTCTCATGACCATGTATATTATTTAAATGGTTTATAAAACTTCCCTTATGTCTATACTTTTCCCCACAAAACCGACAAGCATAAGGTTTTTACTTTATATGCCTTTTACAATGTTCCTTGAGTGCTTGACTTCTCGTAAATTTCCTTCCACACTATTTGCACTTATGTTTCCAGTCTTTTGGGTCCTTATGAAATTCCATTTTAATTCATTTTCACATTCCAAACATGTTTGTTCTCCACTGCGTTAGTTCTTTGTGCACAATTTACGAGCAATGCTCTGTGCAGCTCTTGGCCGTCCACCTTTATTTTTCAAAGTTCTGCGTCCATCAACCTCGTCATTTTGGTCCTCCCTAGCGTTATCATCTCCATGCTTATCGTATACATGCTTCTATAAACTTATCATATAACCATACTTGTAAGGTTCTGATTACCTTGTTTTAAATCACCTGGTGGCACCGCTTTTGAAACAACTGATTTGACTTATGCTGTAAGAGTCAATGTCACCATCAAGGTTTTCTATTTATACTTCAGAACAGGAGTAGCAGTGGATTTATTTCTCGTTAGATAAGTAGTTTGGAGGAAGATGAGAAAGTGCCAAGGTCAAAGGGGAAACCTGTTTCAGCAAGGGACACTTGAGTGGTTCCATTTTTAAAGTTGTCGTCAATGCCATGCACCACTGACAAGACAGGAACGAACTAGAAAGCTGCACTACTTTTTCATTCGACATCTCAGCTTCCGCCACTTTCTCCTAGTCTTGTACTTCGACACCAAATCCATTCGTTTGTCGCTCAAAAATGAGGCAGCAATGGTTACAATTGGTCGCACAAATGTGGGTCATCACGACATCAGCAGAGAATATGGTTAATTATTTTGATACGCAGAACTGAGACAATAAAAATTAAATGGAGTAGCCCCACAGTATATTTTTTAATGTATTTAGAAAAGAGGCTTCGCATAAATGCACACTCAGGTAGCCATGTGACTTTCAGATCACTTGTGTATTATTCTCTGCGAAAACCATCCAAAACAAAATCCTTGCAGCCATAAGCTGCACTATGGCAGTTGACATTTGACACTGTTTCATGAAATATCCGCAACAAAGCAATATTTATCATGCGGCTCAATGAAAGCAATGAAAACAGGAGACCCACTTGATTTAATTACTCGTCAAACTGAAATATAATGTCATTTTGAGTTCATATGCATCTTTTCAACAGCAAACTATTAATTTGTATTATTTATTTATTAATATTAAATCAAGTACCATAAAATGTACAACAAATTGTTAGAAGTTTATGCGAAATAATTTAACTATATCAAAATAAAATACATTTAAATCAAATTAGATACATTGCTTTGATAGTTACACATGAATTACAAATATGTGTACATTACATTCAGTCTAGATCCTCAAACTCAACCAAAGTTCCATCCCCAAAACATTCTCCTTTCCATTTTAAAATGTTATTTGGATCCCAATCTCCTAAATCACTAGTGTTCATATCGATTCCTTCGCTTTCATCCCTATCAGTATTTTCATAACAACCTACCATGTTATCCGCACTTTTTTCTTTCCTTTCACTGTTTTCCATACCCAATGCATTTTCTGTAATAACATCAATATTCGTCCCCGAAATTTCAGCCTTCACTTCCTCCTCATCTCCATGCTCCTGTTTTAAATGCTCATTTAAAGTAGGCGTGTATGTAAACCTTTCCTTACAAAATCTACACTTGAAAGGTTTCTCCTTTGTATGAACTCTCAAATGCTCTGCCAATTTAAACTTTGTTGCACTTTTCTTTCCACAAGTTTCACACTCCCATTTCCACTCACTCGGCTCTTTATGATATTCCATGTGTACGTCAAGTGTACTTCTGTGCGCAAATCTTTTATCACATTTTGGACATCCGAAACGTTCCTTCCCTCCTTCCAACCTTTGCATCCTCCCATTCTCATGATGTTCAATATGAAAATGTTTGAGCAGCTGTGGCTTCGTCAGAAAATAAGCAGAACATCCATTTCTGTCACACTTATAAGTTGTCCCAATATCTGATTTTCGATCTAAAGCATGACATTTCTTGAAATGGTACTCTTTGTTTAAAATACTTGTAAACTTTCTTGAGCAAACTTCGCATTCGAGAACAAAGGGTTTTGGATCGGAGGTTGATTTCTTGGAACGTGGACCAGCGGCGCTTGATTTATGACGACGGGTCATTCCCAATTTTAACTTACGTCTTTTAGGATACCCTGTTCTTTTTGGTTCGACTTTCAAATGGGTTGAAGTTGTAATATCTGGGTGACATGCATTGTCTTTCAAGTTATTATCGTCCTCGTCCTCTTCAGAATTTATTTCGTCGACGTCAACAGTCGAATATCTAGTCACTCGATGTTCCCTTAAACTATATCGACTTGACTGTGTTTCTGGCTTAATTTCCACCTCTGCTTTATTCAAAGCTAGATTACCTGTGCCTTTGTTCAATATTTTCTTTTCATTAATTTCCATCTGCTTGGTGTGCGCTTTCATATGCGCTTGTAAATTAAGTCTGGTCGCAAATTTCTTTTCGCATTTTTTACAGCTCCATTTCCAGTCCTTAGGATCCTTGTGATATTCCATGTGTACTTGTAATACATAGCCATTCTTGAACGTTTTGCCACATTTGGGACACTGGTGTTTTCCACGAGTTTGAATTTTGTTCAATAGTTTGGTTAATTTCTTCGTACTTTGAGTATCTTCCTTGGAGTTATTGGTGAAAATGGGAATGTCATGTGTCAAGACATTTTCTGCAGCCAAGTCTCTGTTTTGAGGAACTGGTTGATGCTCAACCTTTACCTGGATGAGTGGATCCGTAAAATTTGGAATATTTTCCCTAAAGTAAATAAATAGGCATTTCAATATATTTTATTCCTCAGTGTGAAATTAAAATAAATGTAATTATAAATAAATTCCCTTACATTATTTCCGTATCAATTGGGCCAACAGACTCATTATCAGATACATTGTTAATTTCACCACTATAATCTTCCAATTCTGGCATGTCATCATATTCAGTTCTTTCGTCATGGTCATCATTAGGAAATGTTGTGGATTCAATCATAACATCATCGCTTTCCAAATTTGCTGACATGTCTTCTATAAAATCTTCTTGGTCGTCATCTATTTCAGTGTCTTCCAAATACGTATATGTTGTTGGTCGATTATCCCGCAGACTATATTGAGATTGCTGTAGAGTACAAGATTGTATTTTAGCCTTTGGAAGAACTTCATCCTTTTTAACTTCTCTTTTGTCTTCTTGAATTGCTTTCTTCTTGAACAAGTTTCGTTTTAATTCCATCTCAAGCCCCTTTTCATTTCCGTGCTGTGTTTTCAAATGGTTTGTATAATTACTTCTGTATCGCAGTTCAATCCCACAATATCCACATTTAAAAGGTCTCTCCCCAGTATGGGATCTAAAGTGTACTTTCAAATTTATTTGCGAACTAAATCCTTTCTTGCAGACACTACACTGCCATTTCCGCTCACTGGGATCTTTGTGAGTTTCTAAATGATCTTCTAAACCTTTAAAGGTTTTGAACGTCTTTTTACATAACTGGCATTGTTTTATTTTGCATGGTTTCCTTCGGGAGGTAATTTCTATACTAGGATAGTTGGTTAAGTTGATAGTAGTCCTTGAGCCAGATGGTTTGGTTAACTGAACGTCATTCATGTGACGATTTAGCAGGACATGTGGCTCTGATCTGAGCTTTCTATGATGACCTTTAAAACAAATTGAAATTCGTCAACTTAAATTCTAGATTTATATTTAAGACACGAATTAACTTATTTTGATTATTAGCTTACCCGCTTCAATAACATCTTGGCGAACCGCTCGTATCTTATTCTGACACTCTGCTTTATTAACTATGCCATTGGGAAACCTTTCCTCCAGAACACTACTTACGTTCATCCATCGTGCAGGGACTTTGTTAGCATAGTTTATTTTCTCCACTAGTTTCCCCAACATATAATCTAACCTCAATTCTAACACTTTCAAATTAATGTAATTTTTAGAGAATCTCTCTATAATTTCTGTGCATTTGTAACAACATTCTAGCAACTTTAACTCAACTAATCTGTTCGTTAATTTTTGATCTAAATCTTTTCTTCTTGAAAAATTATTTACTATTTTAATAAACTGTTCAGCATTTTGTGGAGTTTCTGTTGAATTTTTAATTGACTTGTAACAAAACAAACAAAAACGTGTTGAAGTTGGTGGCGATGACATTTTAAAAGCGATGGAGTACTTGTTGTACAAAATTAATTGGCTGATGTTTTTAATTAGTCAACATTTTTATATTGTTTGTTGGAACGAGGATATGTGCATGTGCATTACATGAGGTTTCTTTTACATGTATGTGTGGACTAGACTTTTTAAGCCGGCAAGCTAACGCTTAGCCGTTGTAGCCGTTTAATATTTTAAATGCCAAATCAACTAACA
>JAQFZH010002032.1:0-18222 GCA_034695485.1 Entomobrya nivalis
GTTCTCGGGTCCATTCCCCATTCCAATGTTGAGCGGTTAGCCATTTTAACGAGGTGGAGTCCATGGTTATGTTGCCCCTCAATAATCTACCAACATTTAATAAAAAACCGAATATACAATAGATAGTGTAATTGTACAATGGCTCTTCATATGTGAGAAGATATAAATAGGTTGAAAGTCGACAGATTAAAAGAAGCAACACAAACAATTTATATTATTTAATAGTTATGTTTAATACATGTAGTTAGTTTACCTGGTTCTCGTTATATGTCAAAATTGCTGTAAAACAGTTATTTTTGGAACTAGCCTTTCAAATACTTTTTTTTAGCGAGAAGGATCACAACTGACTTTCGCTTTTGGTTTGGTATAAATTTAGCAACAATTGGCAGTAAACTTTGACACAAGCAATTATTGTAACTAATTGCGTGATCCAGCCGGTATAAACAGTTTGAATAAAGATTAATTCTGTCTGTAATTGTAAATGTGCTGTTTAAATTCACAGGTACGATTTTTAATATAATATTTCAATCAGAATAAATGGGTTACAAAAATAAGTAAATATATGAGAAATAGTTAAAAGAAATCACTAGTTAGGTACGTTAGTATCTATATGACTTTCTCCACACTAAAGTCCCCTTTCACTTTCAGCACTACTCCAAGAAAGCTTTCTTTAGTGTCTATGAAAAAATACACAATATTAGCATTGTATAGTTCGCATAGATTGGCTATGTATAATACTTGCTAAAAATTAGGACAACTTTCACTCATACATATATTTATGACTTGCATTGTGTCTGCTACAACCTCAGTATTTACTTTCACTTCAGCTTAGCTTCTACAGTCGTATCATAAATCAAACATATGCCTTTACCAATCAGTAATATACCTATACTACTCGGAGGTTTCCCGAGTTTTAGAACATATGGTTATGTGTCACCTACCAGGCAGCATGTCGCCTGTCGCCGAGATGTTGCTAATTTATAGATTTTCACACAATCTACTTTTAAGATCAGTTGACATACAAAGCCACAACAAATAAGTACATCTCTTATCATCTTTGCTTTAAAATTGTCATGTAAAGTATAGCAAATTGACAACTGTACATTACAAGTACAGGACAGCATCAGTCACGCAGTCATCAATATTATCGTCTATGTTTGTTTATTGGGATGTATATTACTTGTTATTAAGTTCCAAAATGATACTTTATAAGATCGCTGGATGATAGGAGATGAAAAGTCTGTCGGTCGGTTTGTCTGTTTGCATTCACCATATCTTCCAAGCGGTACAACTGATTTAAGTGAAACTTGGTATTAAAATTTGAATGGACAATTGGACGGAGTCTTTTGATTTTAAGCCAAAAAGGTGTAACAGGTGTGGAATATTTAATAATAACAATTGACTGTTACATGCAATTAAAATGGATAAGAAGTTTTATTGTACCAATCAATGGATTAAAGTATCGTGATCAAACTTTGTTAAGCAATCTTGGTCTCAAAGTCAGTAGTGTGTTTTTTAAATATTGCTATTTAAAAATGAAAAAAGTGTATTTTTTGTCAAAATGACTTTAAATATATTAATTGCAATTAATAAACTCATGAATTAATCATTTGCTGGCGCAGCCGGTTTTACTATTTTCATGATTTATTCCATTTGTGTCACTTTCTTTTACATGTTTACATAATAAATTTAAAGTAAACGCAAGACATAGCGTTAGGAGAAGATGGTTGATATGACGAGGTACTTCGCTTCATCGATAGTTTTACGGCGAAGTTACATAAGTTAAATGGGTCCATAAGACGAATGTAGATTTTGGCTTTTTATGATTCCAAAACATGAAGCTGGATAGCAAAAAAGCCACAGCATCTTTTCAAATCAGCCATAAAGTCGTGTGTATCAGTATTCTTTGATTACTCTTCTGGGTATACACATTATTTGTATTCGTCAAAAAAACCGGATACCCTACCTTGTATTGTGTGTGACTTGCATACCTATCAGTATATTTTTGCACTATGGGCTTCCAAAGAGAAAGCAGTTTGGCAAGCGAACTACTACAGAGTTACAGACTACAGCTCTGTTATATCTTGTCTCGGCTTTGATGTGTTATGTATAAAAGGGCAAGAAACTTTGTATACGGAAGTGTTCGTTTTGCAGCCGTGGCCATGCAGTCATAAAATATCATCATGTCAGTGCATACTCGGTGACACGAACTTTTTATGGTATAGTGAAACTAGTGCAGTGGGAGAAGGTTGATGGCATTGCAACAGGAAATGTAGGTAACCTTGACAACATGTAGGTGAAAGCGAATATAGGTATCTACATGGTTTGTTAACGTTGGGAAAAATCGATTGTGGTGCAGTTGAAAATCAATATTGAGCATGAGTGAGCGTCTTGTGAACTTGGAATGCGTTGTTTAAGGGAAAGAAAGGAGATGCATTGTTTAAATATTTGATCGTTATTTGATCGCAAAAACAATAAATTTTACGGTTTCTATTGAATCTTAAGAAGAACACTGCAGCAATTAATAAAAATTACGATTTAATGAGAGCAGTAAAATATATTTAGGTTAGTTGAAGTAGTTTAAAATACCATATTGATTATAAAATGCTATTTCTTTATGATCTTTATTCGTTTAACAATACAGGAAAGGAAAGTACAATGTCCAGGCTTTGTAAAAATTCTGCAAGTTTGCATAACAGAATATGAGTGCATGTAATATACTTGGTATTATGAAGATGCGTAGGTACATCAATTTAAATTGAGAAAGTAATTGTAATGCCTAAACGTATTTTGATTCAATGGAAAAGGGTACTGAGTTGTCTCCATTTTGCATGTTTTACAATGATAATATGATCCATAGTGGTGACTGAAACCAAATCAAATTTTGTAATAAAAGTCATTTATTTTTTTAGACTAAACTATTTATTTTTTAACATTTTAAATAATCCTTTTCATCATAATATTTATTAATAATATTAATATTTTTATAATAATGAAGTTTTCAACCTAATTTTTACTGCGAAATATTTCCTACTGTTTCATAATTCATAATTGTAATACTTGACACAACCCATATAGATCTATGATAGAAATTTACATAGCATACATACATTTGTTACAAAAATGGTTGAATTTTTGATAGATATTATTTCAACGAAACTAAAATATTGAAAACCGAAAAAATAATGGCGAGGGGCGCCCATTGTGCAATCACTACTATCACCCTTTTTCACCAATACATATATACATATGCCGTGCATTTAACATGAATTTGCTATCATAAAGAAAATATTTGAACCCATACCCTGTTATTTTAAATCTTAGCATTGCATGTCATGTGATATTTAAAATATAGCCTTTTTATGCACAAATATGGAAACATGTATTCCCCGAAATCAATCGCTTCCAGATACCGATTTCCTACCTAACATTTCCTACGTTCGTACGATGTGTACCTTTTATTTATCATCATGACCTCATTCACGAATAATTACGTATTTATAAACCTGCAACATTTTCGTCATAATCGGAAACCAAAGCTAAAAAATATTTTACCATTACTTATTAGTTAGATTAGCTACATGTATTTTGAAAACATATTTTCACACAGACTCACATAAACATAACTCATATATTCCAGAAAAAATTAGTCCGATTTTTCGAAATTTGTGAAAATAGGATGAAAATTCCATTTAAAAATGTCAAATTGATCATTCCTGGTCCTGCCGCTTTTCTGAAGCTTTATGTTCATAGCTTAATATAAATTTGTAAGAAAAATTCTTCTTCGAATATTTTGCAAAAAGGTTTGGACAAGGACTGATCTATTCTAGTCTTCCTCTGAGTCCTCAAGTTGGACGGTTAGCTGATGAACGCTGCCGATAAAAAAATTGAACACACATTAATTGATATATATATATATATTTGCTAATAGGATAACATGCTAAGTATATTTTTTATATAATATTCGAACAATATATATTTATTACTCGTATTGTGCATCTTGTCGAGGTTTTTTTGTAATATCCACCTCTTCTTCCTCTTCATCTACCCGTCTACGTTTTTTAAGAAGCATCACAATTTCCCTCGGTTTCAGCTCTACTACTGCTGACTTTGTGGAAAAATTTTGTGGTCCGCTATTAGTATTCGTATCAGCATCACTTTCTTTCCTATAGTCATCCACCATTTGTATCAATTGGGGAAGATTGAATTCTTTCAATAAATCCTCCCGTTTTTGAACCCTCTCTACAAGTTGGGCTACAAATAAGCTTAGTTTTCCAACATCATCTTCAACTAGCTCATTCATCTTTCCGTATTCCTGCATTTTTTCTTTTAATCGAACAAGACCTTGTTTTATTTCTGTTCCTTTTAAGATATGATCATATCCCTCAATCCCATTTTCCGATTCTCCAAATTTTCTGCATAATGATTCAAACAACATTCCAAAATAGATTTGGTTCTTTCGCTTCTGTGTCGAGACAGTCCATTCCATATTTTCAAACAGACGTTTGAATAGCTGGACTTGGTCATTTCCAAATACTGGGTTGTTACCATCTTGTCCCAAACAAATTGCGTTTTCTGCTGTAAGCTTTGCTACTCTTTGCTGTTCCAAGGTGAGTTGGGCTTTCAGCCTTTCAATTTCCGTGTGAAGCGGTCCGTTTTCGGTCGAAGTTGGAGCAGCTGTATTCACTGACAATGGTTGGTCTCTAGCCCATTCTCTATTCCAATCTTGAGCAGTTAGCCATTTCAATGAGGTTAAGTCCATGGTTATGCTGTATTTAAATAAACTATCAAAATTCAAGAAAAATCGAACATACAAAACATAGTAGATTTTTTATAATGGTTTTTCAAATGTTTGAAAATATAAATAAGTTGGGAGTCAATCGATTTAAAGAAGCAATGTAAACAATTATGCATATTTTTTTATAATTATTTTGTTTTATAGATGTATTTAGTTTACCTGGATTTTGTTATTGAAACTAAATAAATACTTGACTGGCTTTCTTTTCTGCACTTTAATTATTTAGTTTATTTGGTTTACTAAAAATTTGGCCACAACTTTGGCCTTTAACTCTGACAAAATCAATTATTACAACTTTCCATGCGCTCAAGTAGCTGTACATATCTTGAATCAAATAATATTTCTGTCTTATAATCAAAGTGTGCTTTGTAAAATTCCCACCTAAGATTTTTAATACGAATGTTTCAATCAGAATAAATGAGAAATATCTGAAAGAACGCACTAGTTAGGTACGTGAGTATCTGTATGACTTTCTCCATACCAACTACAACTCGAATAGACCCTCTGAAGACTGTCTATATGAAAAAATACTCATTCCATAGTGCGCAAATTTAGATTGGCGATATCTACTACAAATTCCCGATGACTACTTTCACTCACACCTGAGCACATCAGTAAAATTCCTAATCGGGGATTTTCCTAGCTTTAGTACATATGGCTATGTGTCACCCACCAGACAGCTTGTCGCCTGAAGATCTAGCTAATGTACATATTTTTACACAATATACTTTTAAGATCAGATTGAGATGATTTTAAAACATGAAGTTGGATAGCAAAAAAGCCACAGCATCTTTTTATATCAGACAAGAAGTCGTGTATATCCTTCTTTTCGTTTACTCTTCTGAGCTTGTGTTTTTTACATGATCGAAGTTACTTTACTACGAGTACTAGATTCGTACATTGTGTGACTTGTATACCTATCAATATATTTTTGGACTATGTGCTTCCAAAGAGAAAGCAAGTTGACAAGCGAACTACTACAGACTACAGCTGTGTGATATTTTCTTTTGGCTTGAAAGTGTTGTGTGGAAAAGGGCAAGAAACTTTGTACACGCAATGGTTTGTTTGGGTTTCGTGGCAGACAGCCATAAAATATTGTAATGTTAGTATGTACTCTGCGACTCCAAACTCTTGCTATGGTATAGTGATAGTAGTGCAGTGGGAGAAGGTTGATGACATTGCAACAGAAAATATAGGCAACCTTGACAACACGTAGGTGAAAGCGAATATAGGTAGCTACATGGTTTGTAAACGTTGGGGAAAATCGATTGTGGTGCAGTTGAAAATCAATATTGAGCAGAAATGTGTGTCTTATGAGCTTGGAATGCGTTGTTTGAGAGAAAGAAATGCATTGCATTGTTTAAATATTTGATGGTTACTTTAGTAAAAATAATACATTTTACGTTTCGCTACTGACTGTTAAGAAATAAATTCAAGCCATTAAAAAATTTAGATTTAACTAGGGCAGCAAAATATGTTTAAGTTATTTTCTTTTATGAAAATATTTTGGAAGAATGTGTAACAGAATATGAGTACGTGTAAAATATTTGGTATTATGATTATGTGGATTTATATCAGGTTATTAAACAAGTAATTATGACGCCATAACGTATTTTGATTTAATAAATTATTTTTGAATTTGTCTTGAAAAAGTTATATTGTGTGATAACTGATAATGTTAATACCTTACACATCCCAAATAGATCTGAGATGGAAATTCACATAACCTCCATATTTTTGATTAACGAGAACTGGTTGATTAATAACTTACGTATTAGTAGTGACACTCTTTTCCAACAATGCTGTAAAATATAGTGTACTTTTCGAAAATATAAGTGCTTTCTTTTAGAAAATATTTGAATCCATATCACGTTATTATAAACCCAAGCATTGTAAGCGTACAAGTTTCGCATGTCATGCAATATTTTAAATAATGTCATTTAATGCAAAAAAATATGACATTTTTATCAATTTATTGTAAACTCCTAATTTGTTTAAACACCTGACAACGTTTGAGTAAATCTTTTAATTGCTTTTCCCATTACATCTGGTTTTCTGTATTTTCGTGGTTTTGCATAAAATCTATAAACTGGTCCAAACATTCTTTAACAATTGGCTATTAAATTTGTATTTTTTAAATTGCTTTCCGCTTGATTTAAATTTGACAGTGATATTTCAGGGCTTCTGAAATGAATACATTAAAAGCAGTTAAAAAATTTAACGCACTGGTAGTACTTTCTCCATACGTTTTATACACTTTCCTTTTCACCGTCACTCAATTAAATCCTGAAGACAGTGTCTGAGTAAAAAATACATATAATTAACATTGTATGGTGTCCACATGCCTTTGTCATGTATCTCGAAATCACTGCCAAAACTATCACGAGTGGTCTTACTCATACATATATTTATGAATGATATGGTACCAACTACCTATAAATAGTCATAAAGATTGCTCGTGTGCGTACAAAACATTAAGGAACTCTTCAACGAGTACAATATCCGTACATTCTGACACATGAATATCTACGTGCATATTCTAGTGCACTGTGCTCTCAAAGATCATACATCTTGGCAAGCAAACAAGTAGAGCTGTGTGTGGTATCATCTTGGCTTTGAAAATTTGCGTAAAACAGAGCAATGGACTTTTTAAATCAGTATACTGTACTTTATATACTGTTAATGCTGCAGTCATAAATACATAATCATCTCAGTTCGAAAATATTAGTTACCATGTAGGTCATGCAAAGGTGAAAGAACCAAGTTCACGCACTACAAAAAATTGCAATTATGCAAAGACAGAATATAAATACTTGTTTTTTTGGTATTTGAAAATATTTAAATATAAGTTCAGTATTATGCTCGTTGTGCAATTATAATGTGATATATAGCTGAAAATCAAAAAATACGCGTATTTCACAAGTTTGTTATTTTATTTACACATTTTTACGGTATATTATGGATTAGCATTACATTCTGAAACATTTTTATGTTTTAGATATGAATTTCAGACGGATGACAAAGTACACATGAATCAATGATCTCATGGTGTATAATTTGGCCGGAGAGCGTCGCTTAATTTCCAACGCTTTATATCTTGTTGCCTTTCATGTTTAAAGTTCCTTGTTACATTTTTAAGCTCATTCGGCTAAATGCATGGTCTTCCCAAACGTTATCTTATATCCTGTTTATTTATTTATGACACATACACAGTACAAATATTTTTATAATGAGAACCTCTTGATTTAAATATTACTTATTTTGAACATAACAATAATAAATTAAAAAATACCGAATTATTTTATTTGAACATTTAAAATGGCTAGCACGACCTTATCAACCAAAACAATGGTTTTATCAAATAATAAGATTATAACTAACATTTTTTTACCATGTATGACAAATTATAATAATAGAAGTTGACAAAGTACAATATACAAATGGATCCATAGTGTAAATTTAACAGGGAACATTGAGAACAACCGTGTTTACACTGTATTTATCAGGTTGAGCTCATGTATAAATAATTAATGTGTATTTATTAAGTAGCAACCTTTCACCATAAAGGGAAACCCTTATGACCAAATTTCGAAAATATTTTAGTTACTTATGATTAACCACATTTAAAAAATTGAATACTCTGATAGATGTATAGAAATGACTAAATAAATACTTACTTTATTTTTACTATCGTAACAAATATTCACTCAAAAAAAACATTAGTGTGGATTTTGGTTATTAACCATGTATTTATTTATAGACCCTTTTATGTTTGTGTATGAAATACCGTTTGTCCAAAAAATATTTTAAATGTGTCAATCAGAAAAAGACGTTTGGATATTAATGATCTTTTGCTTAAGAATGAGTATTTATTTAGCAATAATTTCCAGAAAGTCATATTGTTCAAGGACGTTTGTATTCTTCACATGCTTATGACTAATTTTCTAATGAACTGGAATAAATATGACGGTAAATGCAGTTTTTTTTAAATGGCTGATTGATCATTATTGGTCCAGTCGCCTTTTTAAAGCTCGTCGTTTAGCTACTATAAACTTTGCTATAACCAATAAAATATTTATACAAATACCATGTACAATTGTATTTCTAATAATAGATATACACACTTTAGAAAATGTGTATGCTAATTTTGTTCTTCATAATTTATTAAAATACCTTTATGATCCCTGTACCTACTAAAAATACAGGAAATTTAAATCGACCTTATAATGCAAAGTAATTAAATGCTAAATGTAAACTGTGGTGAAATGCATTGGTGGTGGTGCATTCTAGTCAACTTCTGTGTCCTCAAATTGGGTTGTTATCTCAGGAACACTGCAGATAGAAAAATATATCACATGCCAATTAAAATAATACAAACTAATATGACAAGTTTACTTACAATGCAGGTCAGGGAGTGGCTAATCCAGAATTCAAATGAAAAGTACATTTTCTAAGACAGTTGTGCATGCTGATTAATAATAGCATAACCATTTTACCGAATGGGTATGTCTGTTGGGGCTGCCATTTACCCTAATGCTTAAGAAGGTAGAGCATCTTGTCCATCTTCGGGTCATGAGCTTGCGTTCTTAATCATTACGGTAAATAGCAACCCCAAAACACATGCCCATTCGGGAAAATGGTTATGCTATTATTAATCAGCATGCAAAACTGTCTTAGGAAATGTACTTTTCATTTGAATTCTGGATTAGCCACCCCCTGACCTGCATTGTTAGTATTTTAATTGAATATCCTTATATTATTCTTACGGTGTATCAATTCGAGACTTTTTCGTAAGATCCAGAGCTTCTTCCTCATTTACTCTTCCATGTTTTTGAGAAAGTACCGCTGTTTCCGTCGCTTTCACATCTACTACCAATGAATACGTGGAAACTATCTTTGGTCCTTTATTAGTATTCTTATTTTCTGTGCTATTTTCTTCTGGTGAATCTTCCACCATTTTTATCAATTGCTCAATGTTGAATTCGTTTAACAAATCCTGCCTTGTTTGAACCCTCTCTGCGAGTTGGGTCAGCAATATCCTTAGATTTGCCACATCATTTTCCACTAGCTTGTCAATCTTGCCATATTCTTGCATTTTTTCGTTTAAACGAAAGAGACATTGCTCCATTTCGGTTCCGCTCAAAACTTGAGCAAATCCTTGAACACCATTTCCTATTTTTTCACATTTTCTATGTAACGACGCATGAAACTTTCCAAATTCTCTTTGAGTCTTGTACTTCTGTTTTGATGCGGTAGCTGCCAAATGTTCAAATATTTTTTTGAATAGTCGGGTCTCGTCATTTTTACATCCTCGCGGCGTTTGATATCCCAAATAACTTGCTTTTTCCGCTGCAAGCTCCACTTCCCGTTGCTCTGACACAACAAGTTGCTTTTTTAGTCTTTTATTTTCCTCGTGAAGCTGTCCATTTTCGGTTACTATGGATTCTGGTGTGTTTCCAGTTGTGACTGTAGCCGTCAGCATTGACACTGGATGATGTCCTCCAGTCAATTTCCTTTTCCTATTTTGTGAATATAGCCATTCCAACGAAGATTTCTCCATGGTTATGTTACAGCTTAATGATCTACCAATATATCATTCGAGCATAGAGATTAATAGAATTGATACAAGCAATGAGGTTTACTCTTTAATTATTAATTTGTATATATGTAGTTAGGTTACCTGGATTTTTTTATGGTGTAAATCGGGATTGACAGTTACTTTTTTAAACTGGCCTTTAAAAAAATACAACAAGCGGTTAAACTGGTTTTTAATTTTACACTTTATTATAAATAGTTAAAATAACGCACTAATTATGGACGTAAGTATCCTTATGACTTTCTCCATACTAATATTCCCTTTGGCTTTCACCACTACTGGAAATAATCCAGAAGACAATCTCCATGAAAAATTGCACAGATAACTGACATTACACAGTATACATGACCTGGCTATGTATAAAGCTTACTTAAAAATCACGACGACTGCTTTCACTCTTACATATATTTACGAATGCTATTCCATCTGCTACCTGTAACCTCAGTATTTACTTTCTCTTTAGCCTAGACTCTTCAATCGTCCCAATAAATCAAATATATACCTCATCTCATCAGTAGGATACCTACTCCGATGTTTTCCGATTTTTAGTATATGGTTTTATGTCCCACTCACCAGTCAGCCTATCGCCTACCTAATTATCTAACTAATGTACAGATCGTCTCTGCTTTAAAATGTCATGTCATGTTAAGTAAAGAAAGAAAAATATTTTACATTACAAGTATGTAGTATCTCTAAGTTCAATTCGCAGCATCAGTCCCGCAGTCATCAATCTTTGCTCATTGGGATATACGTCCCTTGTTGTTTGGGTGAAAGCAAGCAGTGGAAGGGGAGAAGAAGATTTATGTAGTGTGATAGGAAGTTGTACTGCGCACTTATATATATTTGAACTGGTATCATAAATCAGAATGGAGGTTTATGTACATCGGGCTTTTAAAGCTAGAGGCTGGTTAGGATAGCAACAGCATCCAACTATAGCAGCGTGATGTATCTTCTCTATGCTTTGAAATGTAGGAAAGGGCAATAAACTTTGTATACGCAAGTGTTCGTTTTGCAGACGTGACCATGCAGCTATAAAATATTATCATGTGAGTGTGTACTATCTGTCTCAAACTAGTTGGTAGAGAAAAGTGAAAGGAGTGCAGTGAGAGAAGGTCGATGCTATCCAACTAAAAAAATGTAGGTAACCTTGGATATATGTAGGTAAAACTGAATATAGGTTGCTACGTGCTTGGGAAAAATCGATATTACTGCAGTTGACGTTGATATTGGGCATTTTTTGCGTGCGTATATATCTTTTTACAGTTTTTTGCACGTTTTGAGGGGAAAATGCATGTCTTAATTGTTTTATTTAAAGATAAATTTATGGAATAATTTTTTTGGAAGAATTAATGCATTTTTTCATCAAATAAGCTTATGTGCATTTTATGGTATGGGAATGGTTTTTTTAAAATTATAATATTAGAAATAAACTAAGTTTAATGATTTATTAAAGATTTTATGGAGCAAAATCAATTATATTTTGGTTTATGAAGTGTATCATAAATTTTTAGCATTTGTTTTTTAAACAGAGTCAGTTACCCTGGTTAGCAATTTTGAAGATAGCATGGTATCGTAGCTTTTTTGCAAAGTACGTTTACAACGTAAAGAAAGTTGGTGATTAGTCAGATACTGTGCATGTATCTATCATTTTACTTGATACTTTCGTGTCAAAAAGATCAATACGGACGAAGGTAAGCACTACGTTACACACTATAGGCAATTTCGTAGCGAGTGCGTTAGAATAGTTATAAATGCGTCATCGGCTTAGTATATTTTATGCGTGGGTAGTTCAAGGAGGACGGACTTCATTTAAAAATGTCTAAAAGTCTATGAAAATGTTTGTCTAAATACATGCTTAATCAGTAATGGACATGTGCGGAATTATATCTCTCCCAAAAACAAACCCAGTTCAAATAAATATAAAAGTATTTATATGTTGATACAGATATTGAATTACATTCGATACACGCATGTTGCAGAATAGTAATATGATATCTTGCTGTGATGGTATACAAATAAAATCAGAAAAGGGAGACGTTGATTTCACAAATTAAGATTTTTATTCATAATTAGAGTTATTTTCTCAAACAAAATTTTTATTTACATTAACATTTATGAATATGATTTCTATGAATAAACGTGATTTTTACAGGATTTTTAAGATTTTATATATGAATATGATAAATGTTGACAAAGTACATAAACAATGGATCTATGATGTATGTACATTTGGGTGGAGAAAATGGCTTTATGCATTTACGCTTGATTTTGTTGTCCCTTTCCAACTTTGTTCCATAGTTTTCTCCATACACTCTACATTAATGTATTACAAAAATAAAAAAATAAAAACTTAATTTTTAAATATATTTAAATATATTATGTGTACCATATTTATTATTAGTTTTTGTGGATGGAGGTAAATATTATCTGACTATAAAAATTAGAAACATTGAGAAAAATGGCTGGATCATACTTTAAACATTCGAACATTTATGTTATTCCTTTTATAGTAACAAAATTGTAACTAATGTCGGGAAAAGTGCAAACAATTAACAAAAATTTAAACATGTGAATCCTTAGAAAACAAGTTGTTGTTCTATTTACTTTGTGCACATGTAAGTAGATATTACAATATTATTAGTATTTATTTTCCAAACTATCAAAGTATAGTTAACAAAACCCTTTTCCACGAATTTTAGAAGCATGTTTTGCATTTATTTGTGATGAAGTTCCCTTTTCAAGGAAAATTATATTGTAATCATATCATGTTATTTTATAAATGGTAGCACTACATGCGTAAATATCTGCATGTCATGTGATATTTTATGTATTGCAATTTAATACAAAAAATATGAAGATATTTGTCTATTTATCAACCGAAATCGAGACTTGAAAGACTCTTTTTTTCATGTCGCTTCGTTTTTTTGGTGATTTTTGCTTGTGTAACTTGTATAGTTTAGTTTAAATTATTTAGAAAATATGTTTATTATAAAGACTTGTAACGTTTTTTCTGTATATTCCACAGGTTATCTCTATGCCTGTCTAAATTTTCTTGAAGATACATTTTTTACCTGGTAAGTATTTATGTTGATTTTTATTGGTTTTGAAAAAAAAATCGTTTAAGAAACACCCACCAATTTAATGGACCTTCCCAACTTCATGAGATGTTTTAATACCTGACCACAATTAAGTACCCCCTGGTCGTACACAGCCTGTGTCATATTGAACTCTTGTTCTTCGTGTTTTTCCATGTATTTTGCTAACTGGTCCAAACTTTCTTCGATAGTTAGCATACTTTTTTGGTAGTCCCCTAATGGTCTATCCGTCATGTATTCGGTAATTTGTTCAATAGCAATCCGGTTTGCAAAAATCAAGGTTTTAATCAATTGCTCATATTTTTTTATTCCACCGATTTTTTCCATCGAATATCTTTTCTTTAGCAAAGCAAGTTGTGCAGTTAGTCTTGCGAGTTCCGCACGAAGTCGCATAATTTCGGGTGGTTCAGATTCTGAAATAATCTGTTCGTTTGCGTTCGCTACCCCTGCAGTTGAATGAGAAGATGATGAAGATACTTTGTGCAAATTTAATGGATCATTTTCTGATGGAAACTGTTGAGTACCAATTTGAGTCGCTTCACTCAAATAAAATATTGGCAGGACTTCATCTTCCGTACCCTCCTCCCCAATATCATCAAATTCCTGCGTCCATGTTGCGGAGAAAGTCTCCATGGTTATAAATTCTTCTAAGGAAACAACATTGAACAGATTCGAACAGACATTAATAAATTTACGGTTCTTACAAGACAAGATATAAATTAATTGAAGATTAACTTGTTGATTCATTGACGTAATACCAGCATGTCAGTTTTTTATTCATTTTCTATATTCAACTGATTTACCTGATATTTTTGTGGTTTAATTCCGTAATAATAAGCTACGTCTTTGTAATTTAGGCTGTAAGTTTCAATAATAATATGCAAAAGAACTCAATCGAGAGACGTAGGCTCTAATAAAGATTTTAAAAATGTAATAAATAACTTTTTATAGAAAAAGTTAACTCGAACGATTATTTATGCCCTTCTCTAGTTACTCTAAGAAAGATTACACGAATGAAGCCAACAACAGAGCACGAACGCATCTTGATAGATAATAAAATCGCATAAATAGCCAGAATACCTGCTCGGGTTTTTTTACATGTATGGTAGGGAAAGGTACTTTAACTTTGCAGATTTCATATTTGATCTAATAGATAAACAGATACATAGATTGCACGTTAATATTTTTGCACGATTTGCTTTTAAAACGTGAAGCTGGATGGCAAATATATATACTGACTTGATACTCCTATGCTAAAAAAGTAGCGCAAAGATGCTTACCTCACTATACATAACAGACAAGCTCTTTTTCGAAAGAATGGAAATGAAGACTTCAATAGCATCATATCTGCTTGTTCGACGTGGAAATCCAACTCTTATGGTGAAAGTAATAAACACACTGGAAGAAGGACAAATGCGACGCACTAGATAGTATAATGGCTAATTTCAAATATATATATTCATGCGCATATAAGATTTTGAAAATATATAATGTTTTTTTGTGCAAATTTTCAATACAATAAAATCAATAGTAAGAATGTCTCTTGTGACTTTCTTCTCATGCGCATTATTAGCGAACAGTAATTTGTTCGAGATAGAAAGCCCACACGCAGCCTTTATACAATAATCATTGAGATGTAGCCATGCAATGTGACAAAACAAAATTACGACAAAAAAACTTTTATTCATTTAAAAACTGCACAAAGTACATTTTTGAATGGTAGACATAATAAATGTTTTTTTAGATGTTATGTATTTTGTCGTAAAATAATTTTTTGCACATATTTTTTACACATTTAAAATAAATTTGATTAAATATATCTTCACAGGACAGTAGAAAAACCGTTTTGGCTATTTGTTTCAGTAAAACAGATAGGAAATTATTGAACCATACAGTCTAACATGTATATATATTCAGTAAATGATTGATTACACAAACACTTATTTTTATAATAATTTATTACATAATTAATTTTTACAATAAATATTTTTCTTTTCATATAAAATCTTCTTTATATATTTCATTTCTGTTGGGCCATTACGTTTTCTTTAGGTATTTGTTTCACTATTTTTTTAAAAAAAACAAGCTCAACAATGATAAAATATATTACAAGATTTTATTGTTTAGTTACCGTGTGCACATCACATTTAGATTTTTACAGCTCATTAATTTATCCAAACATTTAAATATATATAGTGTATTGTGATTGTTTTATTCTGAGCAGAGATTTTATTGACAGAAGTTTGACTGCTCTAGGTACACTATTCAAATATACAAATATGTAACAAGTAATCTTTTGTGTTTCATGAGCAGTTTTATTGATCATCTCCATGACAACACATTTATGAAAAATATAAAACAAAGTTACAATTCATACAGAAATACATTTTTTCACTCACAAAAATACATTCATAAATAGTTTCTTATTTGGACAATATTTAACCCTTATATTTTTCCATATTAACTTAGTGCGAATGTTTACGCATATAATAATTATTTAGAATTACAATTCAAATTAGTGAAACAAGTCATAAATATAACATATTTTCATTATACCTTTCAGTAGCTTTTAAAAGCAACACTCACAAATGAACAATATGTAACAAGTAATCATTTGTGTTTCATGAGCCATTTATTTATCATCTCCATGACAACACATTTATGAAAAATATAAATCAAAGTTACATTTCATACAGAAATACATATTTCACTCACAAAAATACATTCATAAATAGTTTCTTATTTGGACAATCTATAACCCTTATAATTTCCATGTTAAATTAGTGCGAATTTTTTTCGCGTATGATAATAATTATTTATTATTACAAATGTTTTTTTTTGTGAACTATGCGTAAATATAACAATGTTCAACTATATCGGTTTGGTTTAAGCAATAGCTTAAAAATTCGACGATCATAACAGACAATCAACAATGATCATGTTGACAGATAGCACTACAAACAGAAGCTACTTGAATTTGCTTGTCTACTTATTTTTTAGCAGCATGTTGCAGAAACTTAACTTTTCAGCTAAAATAAATACGCATGCTACCGTGATATTTGAACTGCTTATAATAGATCATGTAGCAAAGTAAAAAAGTTTGTCAAAAGTTATAAATTGATTTCATCTTATTCCAGAAGTTTGGTAGCAAATCAAAACACTCCTTATTCCTTTTTACTAAAGGAAACCCTTTTTTACTTTCTCGTGTTTATCGTGATTAGAGGGTCGTCATTGACTACCAAACTTCTGGAACAATTTATGTTATGGCGTTATAAATCTAAACTAAAATCTCTTTGCTACTTTGTATTCAAGATAAAAATTTACCCAAAATGTCATTTCGTCCCTCATGATGAGGATTTCAACAAGAAATCGAAACGTAGAACTTTTCAAATATTTGCTTTAAATTTCCCAAATACTAATATTTTGAAAATATATATTTTTATATAGCAGCCCTTGTTACCATGGGCATATCTCCATTAAACTGGCTACTACCATCACACGACATTTCTACAGTTTCCCTATAAAGTTACGTTCTCGATTGTGAGAACACAATAGCTAAATACCACACAACGTAAATATATTTTTTAATAATCTGACACGGATTTTTGATTTATTTTTCTATAGCAACGCATCTACCATACCATTCAACTTCTTGGCAGTACGTACACAGCTGTATTTATCCAGTGAGCTTGATGAGAACATGGCGTTACGAAAAAATCAATCTCTAATCTCTCTAATTACTCAACATTGAACATTAAATATTCCTATCGCTTTACTAAAGCTTGCTATTCCGACCATTAAAATTAAGAAAATAATAATAAAATGGTTTACATAAATTATATAATTTTTAGTCCTAAATTTTAGTATAATATTTATAACAACAAATTTTGTTGCCCATGTAATAACACTGTCCAGTACTACTAATACATTAATAAATACTTTCATCTATTTTGATATTTAAATCAACAAATATTTACAGCAAGTGTTGAAAAACCTAGCTTCAACTTATTTCATGATTTATGTAAATTTTTTACACCCTGTGTTCTTTAAGTTGGGCCCTTTTAGTAGACCGAAAGGTTACTCTGTATCGCCTTCCTCTACAAAATTATTTACTGCCGAAATGGGTTCATGGTTGGTTTATTTTCGTCATTGTCATTGAGAAAAGACTGTATTGAAAATGATGTGAATGATCCATCATTCGCATCCTCAGGTTCGTATGTTGGAGCAGAAACCGTGCTGAAAAAGGGAAAAAATAGCGTAAATATCAATTTATATTTTACCTCAATATTTTGAGGTCAATAATATATATATGTGATAGCGAAAGAGGAAAGGGACCATCGGGAAAATTGGCCCTGTTAGTATATTTTTCCAAGTTGCATTGATTTTCTCCACAAAACGCAATCTTACTTGGAAAAATGACGAACGGACAATTTTTCCCAATGATCCCTTTTCCCTTTCGCTATCAAATATATTTATATATATATCAAATAATATCTTTAATAGTCTTACCATGAAGCTCGTCGAGTCCTTTTTGCACGTTTCACAGGCTCTTCTTCCCTTCGTCCCTGTTTCTTTGGAGCTTCCATACCTTTTAGCGCCTTTTCCGCTGCTTTCTTTGAATCCATTAAATTTTTCTGAAGAATATGCTCCTCAACTCCATGCCATCGCATTGAACTGTCCTCCTTCTGTGTTTTAATTATCTGAATAACATTCTGGAAACATTTGACCCTCTG
>JAQFZH010002033.1:0-18220 GCA_034695485.1 Entomobrya nivalis
ACTCATGTGTCACTTGGGGTCACGTTGACCTTGATGGGTCAGAAATCGGGGTCAAAGGTCGCAATGTCAAACACATGGCATGTGACATATCATTCGAAAGCATTTTTCATTGGCAACAACAATGTTAATCAATATCATGTATCGAATCGTTTCAGCTCCGTCGTTATGATCGCTATTACAGCGGGTTTATTTTTATGGAGAAGTAAGCGAGAGGGAGAGAAAGAGAGGCTTGGCTCTTTTTTTTTGCCGCACATCCACTCGCTCTTCCTTCAACAAAAATATGAGTGAGCGATTCCTGTTGCTGGAGAGGATATTATTATTATTATTACGCTGTTGATGCCCATTATATTATGTACAACGACGAGCTCTTATTTTTTTGATACTGCGCTCTACTAGTTAGTTGATCCCTTTTAAACCAGATTCCTTTGATGATGATTAACTACTATAAAAAGTACATAAAAATCTATAAGTATTATATGACAATAATATACAGAACAACATGACAAGGATGAAGGATACTTGGCTACAACTACAACAACGATGTTTTTTTTCTATTCATATTGCTTGACGGTTGATGATGATGATGAAGATGATGATAAGCTTTGACTCTCTGTTTGGGTTGATTTTTTTTCCTGACACATATATTATTATTATTATGACAGAGTTACTGTTACACTATCAGCGACTTTTCCCTAACCAACATTGTATTTTTTTCTAAATTTGTCGTCGATATGTAGTGTAGTGTACACATTATGACATATATACAAAGTAACGAAAAAATACAATCATCCTCATTCAATTCTTCTTCACAATACACAGAGTCTTCCTACATGTCTTTATATTCCATCTCATTGATTCATTATTATTATTACTTTGTTAACAAAACGACATAAAGAAATCTACCTATGTTGTTCACTGTGTACTAATGTTATGGTTTTTGGATGTGTTAGCATTTTGGGATCTTTTGGGATCGATGTGCGGTTAACATTGCCTATTAAACTGACTTGGCGCAAGAGATAGCTTGTCTTGTTAGCTTTCTGACTTATTTGAAGGATTATTTTTTGAAGAAGTCATGAGAGAGGATGTAAGTGTGTTGGTGTGCGTGTGTCGTCGTCTTGTGTGAATGTGGAAGGAAATATGTAAGATCAGGAAAAAAAGTTTGCTGTATCTTTTCTCCAGTTTATGGAACATAGCAGTATTAATAGGAAACTCCATTTCATTTTGTTAGCAAATAAGAAATAAGTGTCACATGAAAGAAACTTTTCCCCCAAAGAATTTGTACATCTTGTGTGTGTATAATTTCTATTGATAATTCATTTCTCGCCAGAGTGTCTATAGAGACACTTTCCTTCTGTGAAAGCGGAAGTGAAGAATTTCGTTGGACAAATACATAATAATATACACGTATGTTGTGTGAATGCGGAATCTGACTTTTGTGTTTCTTTGTTTTTTTTAAATTAAAAGGACCGGATAGTGTGGTTGTGCTGAATTATGAACGATACGTAAGACTAAGAAGTGTATTAAAGCGATTGGAAGGATCTCCAGACATTGTAAACTGGCTGAACCATCCCCTTGTAATGGCTATTGGAGGCCTGGCAGTTGGACCGAATTGCAGGATCTTGTTTGCTCGAGATGTGTTTGATTATCCAGACTTGGAGGATCACGAACTTCTTTGTAATCATTTAGGTAAGTAAAAATCATGCATATTATAAATTCTCAAAAAAATGCTTCGTTCTGGTCGCATCCATTTTAGCTGGATATTGCATATATGCATATACACATATATATATATGATAATTTACATCTTTTGTCTTTGTTTGAGCGTTCTTTCTCACCACTTGCTGCTTTTTGTCTCCTGATATGTTAAGTAGCGAGTTGTGTGTCGAACAGTAAAAGTGCTAGAAATTAATAGGGCCTTTCATGTAAATCGAATAAAAGGTGCCGTCATCCTTCATACATCAGCATTCATATATAATGATTTCACGTTTCACTCTAGTTTACGAGGGTTACTCATTTAATAGCCAACAGAACCAAGCATAAAACTCATCAAGAGCAATTCTGCGACATGTGCACTCGTGTAAAATTAAATTAAAGAGCAAATATATTATAGAACGAAATGACAATAGTGTAATATAATTTTGCAGATATTTTTATTGTTTTATTGACATCAAATAGAATTAGGTTTTCTTTATTAGTAGCAAAGCATTTCTTTTTTCAATTTAATTAGCTGAGTGAAGTACATCGCTAACTTTTTTTATATCCATGTCATTGCCAGTTATTACTTTTTACGTATTATTACGCTTTGTGTTTAGAGTGCAAACGGAGCGGAAGTTATGTTGTGAAATAGAAATCCAAATTACTAAACAGTATACAAAAAATTGAGTTTGTAGTTGTGTGTGGGATGGATAAAGAAAAAGAAGTCAACTATAATCAAGGTATTCCATAATAAGGTTTCTTTCAAAACAATTCCTGGAATATTGCGATCAAATAGAAATCAAGTAGAACCAAGCAGGTGTCAACGTTAACTGTGTAACAACAGCCCTTTCAAGCAATTACATTGCCAGATATATTTGTGTGAAAATTCCATTTATGAAAAGGAAAGGAGCGAACACACGTGTGTCGTTCCAATTCTTCCACACTTTCATTTCGTGAGATGGTTGAATGTTCGGGGCAGATAAACAATAGTTCGGGGACATTTTTTTCAGATGAGTTGATGATGAAGCGTTTTATTGTCTGTTTAGTTTGTAAGAGATTTCATCAAATGTAGGGCTAACGGAAAAGCATCTCATCACAGAAAACTTGAAATTGTTTTTATTTGTAATTTTGGGGCAATATGAAATTTATTTTTTGAGATAACTGTTTAATTTTGATTGTAACCTAATTTTTATTGGTTGTTTTGTAACAGCTCCTAAGTTGAAAGGAAGACCTAGGAAGAAGAAGCGAACTAGAAATCCATCGGTTGGTTCGGTTTCAAATGAGTCAGAAACGTCATCGTCAGCAAGTTGTGGCTCTACGGACAAGGTAAAATGCAAATTTTAATTGGTACTTTTTATGGTTGCATGTTTGGTGTAAAGTATTTACATATCATTGTGTTCCAACATCATTAATTTCTGAATCATAAAAATAAGAGATTAATCATTTAATTCATAGAATTCTCTATCAACTCGTAATTGAGCACTAAAACGACCACAAACCATAATTGTTTTTTTCACTTTTGATGTTTTCAGGCCAAAGCTAAGAAACCATTGAACGGCCTTTCAGCCCACTCCAACGTAGATAGGGACATACGTATTCCGTCATTACCGTTGTCGAAGGCTAGTAGAATGATGGAGGAGAAAGGATTGGTAGATCCTCACAAGGAGCTCGTCTTCGGAAGCAATGCGAATGGGTTGCAAATATTAAAAGTGGATTCAAGTCAGATGTTAAAGAATGGACAAATAAGTGGTCACGGTGGAAACCATGGTGGTGTGAAGAGACATTACAATCAAAGTTCCAACAAGCGTATTGAAAATCGTAGTGGTGCCAGTAGCAGCGCAATGGCCATGTTTGACGGAAAGCAGATACCTGCTGAGTTAAGTGAACTTGCACAAAAATTGAAACGATCAAATGCGCTACAAATATTAGCAATCCGGCCTCAGCTTGGATCAGGACGGGATATGGGTTTGGACTATGATATGTTCCAGTTGAAGAAAATGAAAATGGACGCAGATGCTGAATTTTCTCTCCGCTATAATTCTGACTTGTTTATCCATCCGCTTAACACTGGACCTTTCACATCCAGAAAACACACCATTTATGGTGCGCCCATCATTGACAAAGTAGTTAGTAAAACTCATGATATTGTCAAGCAGTTCGTGGGACATTCACATAGTCAGAAATCATCTACCGAAATGGAGATAACCCCAAACCAAAAACCTCAGAAACAACCTGTTGTAACGGCAACAATAGATGCTGCCGCCAAGGTAATTTTTTACAACAAGACCACTTTTAGAATTATAATTCAATTCATATTTCATGCTAACTTGATTTTTCTGTTTAACTTTGTTTTAGAATGTGGTGCCCAATCCAATCGGTTTGAATTCACCGTTCAGAGCGAAGAAACAACTATTCGTTAATCCCAGTGCGGAGAAAATTCAAGCCCTAGAGTCTCGTCATGCAAAATCTGTTGTTGACGCTATTGATATGACTGTGAGAAGGAGACACAACGTGGAAATTACCAGGAGAAATGCGCCTTTAAATATTAATCCTGAAACTGCTCTGTTGGACCTGACAGTCAAGCCTCTAACACATGGTGGCCGAACGCCTAACTACTCCCGAGGTTCATCTGAAATTCCTGCACCAAATGTCATGGACAAGTTGGGTTTGCAACTTACCTCAGAGGTAACACTTTTCCCATCCCACTCGTATTTGAGCAAAGTGAAAGAGAGTTCACATTCCAAGTCAAGCTCCAAAGCTTCGGTTTCCATGAGTAGTTCAACGAATTCAAGCAAACTTCAAGAAAGTATTCCAGGTAGTAGCCGAAAGTCGCTACGTTCCCCTTCCACTGCTTCAATTATACAAGGCACCTCAGGAATCCCCGTGCATGGATCGCCGTCGCCCAAAGATGCTCACTTACGGCATCACTCTCAGCATCATTATCCCAATCACTTAAATACAAAGCCAGTTTTTGGTGCTCCAGACAGAGGCCCTATTATCCCTGGTCTAAGTCCAAATCAAGGCCATGGCAGTAATGCCATTACTATCAAACCAATGACTGCTGAGGAGAAGCAGACCGCTGCCAAAATAAAGGACTTGGAGAGAGCGTACCAGTCCTCTATGCACGCTGCACAATTTATGCAACCGTCGTCCTTCGTACCAAAAATGGATCCGGCCTATCTCTCCCTACTTGCCAATCCATTTCTCATGACACCGCAGGCACTGATGAGCATACCTGGAGCAATGGAACAATTTCAAATGTACAAAGACCTCTTCCAACAAAGCGGTATACACCAGTTCCCAGGAATTAACTGGCATCCCCCAGGTCCCGGAAATGACAGAGCTTCGAAGTAATTTGTTTTACAATCGTGATACTACTATCTTTGTTCCTCATGTCAGCTATTGATTAAACCGGGTAGTCATTCAAGTTTAAATTTTGTTCCAACACCAGCATTTTCCACATTTTTTTATTATTTTAAGCTGGTTATAGTCACGATGACTAAATTGGACAATACAACACGTAAAATTAAATTTTAGCATTGTTAACTTGTTTACAAACACACACTTCCGGTTTAATATAGATTATTTGGTAGCTACTAAAATTATTTTAATTTTATTTAATCTTAAAACGGTAAAAGAAGTTTAAGTGATACTGTAGTGATAATAGCTTTCTATTGTAGCATAAAATGTTTAGCTGTACTGTTCCATTCAGTTGTTATCAGTATCTTATTATGTTTTATTTTACTTTCTTTGCGACGACGTATCCTGTACTCGTTTCCTGTCTCGTATTTTTTGTATTTAATTAACGTACAATCAGTCCTTACAGTGTGTTCTAGATGATAACTTAAAATTTCAACGATGAATATTGAAATTGAGCATTATTTTTTGATTATCGTGGTATTTGCTCTTCTTACATATTGAAACTGTTTATGCTGATGTTTTATTCTGCAATTATTGTGATCTGTTTGTCATTACTTTATTGTTAATTATTTCAATTATGTATTAAGTAGAGGGCTATCACACTGTCTCCAAGCAATGACTGAAGAATTGACCAAATGCATTTTGATACCGTGGTCCATGTCCACTTATTTTTGCTAGCCATGCGCGTTATCCTGCATTGAGGCCACAGGAAATTCCAACAGAAGGCGACAACCTTGAGTGTCACTTTTATTCTTTCATTTCTAACGATAAATTTTTGAAATAAGTATATACATAGTATATATAACATTAAGGTATAAAAAGTACTTTAAGGTCCACGATTAAGTTTTATTATTATTGCAAAATGAAGCTATCATGTGGAACATGTTGAATAGTCAAAATGAGTTTTGATGGTGATTTATAAATTAAGAGTCAGCATTATATTGTTATTTGTATTTAAATGCGTACAGTATATTATTAATTACTACACATGATTATTTTAATTAAGGTGCCGGTACGTATATAGTATACTTATATAATTATATATCATGATTGTAAAATAAAATTTTGTTATACGTATTAACTACATACGTTAATCATTGTCGTAATTAAATGGCTTTTCTAAAAGTGTTCAGATATGTGAGGGTAGTAAAAATATATATATATTTAACAGCAACTTCTTCTTGTATAATGTATTGTTGTAGATTTATTTTGGGCACGTCAAAATCAGTGCATTTTAGTTTATAACATCAATAAAATTTCTCAACGAAGAAGACCAGTTATTATTGCTGAAGAAGTTTTCTTTCATTGGCGAATATAATATAAAGATTTAATGCATTCATCCAAATTAATCTGGTTTTTGGTTTGTCCAATATGGAATATGTTAATTTTCATCCGAGCTTAATATCAAAGAATCGATGATGCACAGTTTAAAATTTAGTCTTCTTTACAATGAAATCCAATTCACGTTCCGAAGCTTGCGATGTGACGACTCTTGTGCCTTGGATAAAAGTAACTTCATCATCGCATTAAAACAGTTCTAAAATATGTTTTGTCATGGAATGCATAATACACGTTTGCATGAGATGTTGTACTGAAATTCACCGGAAACGTGACAAATTACATGTCTTGCAGTTCTTAATGCATTCGTATTATTTACCATTCTACATATATAATGTTAGAGATTAAGGCAACGTAAAATGCAAGTTTCTGTTTATTCCAAAAATTCTAAAAACAAAACGTAAGCATACTATTTTGTTCGATTAAGTAGTTGTGGGTAGAATTCTGAATAAATGATGATTCTGTAGTCTGATTACGTTTTATTTTTCATACATTTAAATTCTAATATTTTTCAATTCATTTAATTCAAAAACCATAAATAACAATAAACCATATAACAATTATAAATTTGAAATCTTTCAAAAAATTCCTTCACTGCGAACATTTCACATAAATATCAGTAAGATCTGTATTATTAACATTATTTGTTTAGCTTGGAAATTATTTTTACGTATGAGAATACACGTTAACCGTAAACGTATCTGATAGGACTTGGTAATAATAACATACAAAATTTATGATCGACAGAGTATGGAGAAGGCTACTAAAATGTTATTTGCCGGGCCTCATTAGGATTTTGCTCTCCTGGACAGTATGGACACTTGAGTCTACAAAACAGAATACATACATTGTGATTGTAAATCGGCGACCAGCATACATTCAATCAATTACGAATATTTTAGTATAAATTTAAATCATACTTATTTCCAGAAGCTAATTTGTGCAATGCATCACGAGAGATGACATGTCCACAAGTAAGTCTCATTGGCGGGTTTGATTCAGAGGCTTGTTGTCGAAGGATGGGACACGCAAACACGGAATGATAGTGAAAATATTTCCCCAAATCGATTTCAATCTAAAATAATGAATTCAAAACTGGATTAAAAGACATTCTTGACATAATTATGTAGTAAAATACCAGTTGCAATAACATATCGCCTAGTTTATTTACCGGAAGTTCATCTTTGCCACTCCAAATGTTGGCAACTTGACGCGCTTGCATAACTTGGGAAATATTGAGTAAAGCAGGTAATGCAACACACCCAGCTGCAAAGCTATAAATATACAAAACGCACAGAATTTCAGTAAAACATTTTTTGGTTAAGATATACGAAATATTTCACAGCATCAAGTACAACTCAGATAGTTTTAGCAACTTACCAAACAGCTAATGGAGAATCGATTGACAATCCAAGACGAGCACAAGCATCACGCGTAAAAGTGTCCTGAATATCCTCCCAATGATCATGTCCGAAAACATGTCCATAAGGAGAAGCGTACTTGTTTCTCCCCTTCTGAGTATACAATAGCGCGCCCATCAATACCTGAATTTCTGTACCATACAAAAATTGAATTGCTTAATCCTCATTTTTATTAGTTAATCTAAACAAATGATTTCTCAAAGTGTTATTAGTTACGTACCTTTTTCATGACGCTTAACGAATGGAGCAAAATTAGCACGTGCATAAGTAATAGCCTCGTTTTGGCTACTTGGCTTTTTCTTCAAAATGTTGATAAAAGCCATCCGATGCAATTTAAACTCCAAACTGGACCCCTGTTGTAATAAGGCTTGACGGTTCTCAGCTGCCCACTTCAATGCAGGCTCCAAATTCTTAGCTTTCAATGCCTCCAAGATACGATGGAGTTCAACAAACGGTTCTTTATACTTTGGTTCCAAACATAACCCCGATTCCTATTTACAAATATCCCTTCTTTATGTACACGTTCAGAGGCACGATTTTCAATGAAACATAACTAGTAAAATTGTGATTACCTCGCACAAGTTATCTCCTATATCTAACATCCCGATTCTATACAAATGTTGGCATATAACTTGAGTTAAGATCTTATCGCGCTCTCCACTGAAAAGGCCTTCTCGAGTAATAGAACCAAAATCTGGAGTGAAGTTCTGGAATTCCAAAGCAATTTCATTTAATCTCAACTAAATCCTCTCAGTTTATGACACACAAATAAATAAATAAATATATATATTATTTTATGCTATACCCGATCAATTGCTTTCCCCACTTTAGAAACCGTACTATGCTGTTCCCGATGATCCGTCGCAATTTTGCCTACACAGTCTGGAATTTTTTGTAGACAATCTTGAATAACATTGTAATCAGGTTTAAACCAGGGATCTCCATGGTCTAAAACTCCTCGGCCGTAAATACCTACAAGTATAAACATATTAGTTTAGATTTTAGTAACTTCCAATATTATAAATAAATATAAATCAATATCATATAAATCACAAATTAAGAACTTACGCCAACGATTTTGCACACTTTTCAATTTGTTAATGATTTCATCAAGCCGATCGATGGAATCCTGACAGACGTTTCCAAACTTTGCAGTAACCTTATCAAGTTCCCTTTCGACTGCATCGCAGCTATCCATTATTTGGCCTTTTTTAAATCTGAAAACATAATAAATTCATTCATTTAAAAAAATCCAACCAAAGTACAACTACAATAACAAACAGCTTTAATACTGAAAAAACAAACAATTTAAACTAGGAAAACTGACTAAAAAAGAAAGTCTCGTTCTTAAAGAACATAGTTAATTCTGTTCAATGAAACATTACAAAATAAATAGTTTGATATAACTAGCACATACCCCTCAATACCTTTTAAATTCTAATAGTAGAAATATGAACAATGTACTCCCAAATCAATAGATTTTGTTTCTGTTACCTGTTCAAAGATTAAATTACTTTAGAAACAAAAGAAACAACAATAAAACTATTTTTAGATGAACTGCGTTTGATTTATCTATGTAAAATATTTTTTGTTGCTAAACTTGGTAAACAGATACAGAATCATCTGCTAGCCGAACCAACAAAAAGTCAGCAGCATCACATTCAACATAGCATAGCGTTTGCCTTTACAATACTTTCTACAGTCCGCACTCTGCACACACGACGACGACTTCACATAACACAGCAACTGATATTGCATTTACAGCAACAGCAACAATTGCACATTGCACGAGAGCCAAAAAAAAATGCAAGCTAAAACATTTACAATTTTCTGCTTCCTCATTTGTTTACGTAATATGTCTTTGTTCATTTGTTACACATTTTTACTATTATGAAACTGTCCTAACACACAATTAGTCGGCAATTGGTATTGGTAATGATCGATTATTTAGTACAACCTTAACCAATGACTGGGCCTCCAAAAGCCGAGCCAAAATACTTGCAATTTTTATGAGAAATGTAAATATAAATTGGACAAATTTTAACAGCTGGGGAGGCCATGAACGTTAATTTTTTTTATTTTTGACTTTCCTTTCTTTGGCAATAAATGACTAGTAACCAATTTACAATCTGCAATTAGTCAAAGTTAAAAACTTTCCTGGAGTCAAATCTTATAATTACAAGTTAAGAATACAGAACAATTAGTTGAGCTTACCAATTTTCCTTAGCCAGTTTAGAGAGAAACGCCTTTTAAGCTGATGGTTTGGAGGTTAAATATTTACAATCCAATAGTTAATAACATCATCACAGTTACGATGCAGAACAAAATCACTGTCGGAATTGAAAAAAAAACTTCATTTCTTTAATCAATATTGACATCCATTAATTATAGTTGAACTTACCAATAATGCAAAAGAAAAAGTAAAACCACAACATCCACAAAATAGGCACGTTCATATTGGACTATTTAATTAAAAGTTGTTTAAAGAATTCCTTTTCATTATCGAATTCATTTCGCTCAACGGTTTTGTACTTTTTTAAACCGTTAAAATCGATTAATTCAGCTACCTAAAATTAATTTGCATCATCATAATTCCCACTACTGCCACTCAATAAAAAATCAACACAATTGGTCATGAAACTTGCCCGACGTTGGATTTACATAAAAATGCCCATAATAGCATTTTTCTAAAACGATCATGTGAATAAATAGTTATAATCATGCTTTCCTATTCAAAGGTTCTATGACTTGTCATTTGTAAAATATACCTGTCAATATATCTTTGCCTACCTCGAAAAACCTTTGTTGATATTGAATTTATAAATTGGTAGTGTATAGACAAAAATTACAAGCGCAGTTGTGGGCAGTTGCTTCTATTGACAATTGTAATATTATGAGATTTACAAAAACTAAAACCACCACTTTTCAAAAAGTGACATTTTTCCCTACAAATCATGTAGAAGAAATTCTTCGGTTAGGATGTAGATTAGGACTATAAAAATTATATAAGGGAGCCTTATGCAAAAAAAATATGTCGAAGCTGGCATTACAAATTCAGCACACTGTACACAAAATGAGATTTAAAACCGAACCTAACCGACCATTAATTAAATAGAAAGGCTTCGGCAAAAACTCCAAATTGAGAGCTTCAAACTAATTAGCACTGTACACTATTCGGGATTTAAAACCTAGCCCAACCGAACTAAGTATAACATAACTATTTAATTTTAATTTTATACTAAGCCTTTAGCCTGTTTTTTTATCAAAAAATTAAATGTAATTTTAAAGGTTTCTCGAATGTAGAAGTAATTATTTTACTTTCGAAATTTAATCAATTCAATTTTTAAAACCCTACATAAGCTAACGGAAACGTACCTAGCTCAAACTATTTAAAACCGAACCCAACCTAACCTAACTATAAGCAGTAACTTTTTGAGGTGCTGGAATGCAAAAAAAGTACATAACCCTTATCATCAGTAGTCCTAAATTAGGAGGACTCCTAATCTACATGTCAGCCAAATGAAATGCTTGAAGTGCTGTCTGTAGTGCAGTACAGAGGCCACTTGCCTATTCAGGTACTAGACAGTGAACCAGCAATGACAAATTGACAGCAAGAAAATGACGCTGCGATAATTTATGGTACAACTAAACAACGCCATTTAATTATTCGCGTGATATATTTAACAATTGCAATTACAATGATAGGTCATCATGACACTTCGTATTTGCTGCAATTTGATATAATAAAATTAATATATAATTGTTATAATATTGAATATGCAAGAAGATTAAAGAATTCGATCGCTTCTCTTTGGTAAGTGTGTGCTTGCATCACATAATCGCATCCAAAACAATGGACTTCGTACAATCGAATGGCCTTCAACTTCGTACTTCAATATTCAATCAGTTCAATGTTACATTTTCTCTATTTCTCATTCCAATTAATGGCGGGCGAGCTTTGCTCCCTAAAACCTTCAAATAAAATCCCATTTGAGGGAACTAACTAACTAACTAACTAAATTCCAATTAACCCGTTTCAACACCTTTTCGCTTTAAGTTTGTACTGTATATGTATGTATGTACGATAAAATAATGCGCAATTGCGCATACGTGTTGTGTAGTTACGTGACATGGACATATTTTCTTAATCATAAGATTTTTGCTTTCTTTTCAATTGACTGCGAGATCAGTCATTGAGGTAATAAAATATGGGTCTTCCTTTCCCCTTATAGTCTCAAACAAGTCATGAATTTCAATTCAGAGAAATTTAGTCAGTCAGTTTGCATCTGTTATGGGGCATTCTGAATACATTATAGGTACTTTGAAACGCTTTTTCTTTGCCTTGATACAAGTATTAAACACAACTGTATAGTTCTCAAGATAAGAATTTACATTTACCCCCATACACGCAATATGCAATCGAATATTGGGAAAGTATTTAAACTAAAACAAATAGAAATACTACCATGTAAAAAACATTCAGCACTATAATATGAGATGATTTAATACTCAAGATTTATGTCACTCCAGTTTTAAATGTCTAATAATTATAAACTAAACTAATACAAACGTTAACACTTGTAATTTCGTTTTTACTGCATCTTATCTTGATCATATCAGATATAATAGAAAAATACATTGAATTACGAAGTCAAAGTGAGGTCCTTGAAGTATGTCTTGCCTACTGCAAATTGTTCTAATTCTCATATACAATATTCATATTGCCCATTTACGATTTTTCGATACACTGCAAATCAGAGTTTTGGAAAGCGCATTTAGCATTACCTGCTGCTATATGCTATCTTAGTTAAAGTATCTTCGAGGTTTTGTGGGACACGAAGTATCCAACAACAGTGCATCGTTAAAAAATGGTGAAACGGTCAGTTATTTGTAAACCGTATAGATTTTGTGCAAAATTGAATCCTGATACTGACAAATTTAATTTGTAATTTCTGCTTCAGATGCATAGTGTGTACTGTGTGCGTTTGGTATCTGTCATACAAGTAAATATTTTCTTCTGTTTACAATTGTCCTCGTTTTTGTTACACAGAAGTTTTAAAAAGTGCTAAGATTTCAAGTTTGATTTTTTACTGCACCGTGGAAATCATTAAGCTATCATTTATAAGAAATACACGTATTGCTTTCCAACTTAACTCACGTACAACCTTAACTTACGTTACGTACCTTTTTAATGAAACTTAGTCCAACCATAGTTATATTGAATATTTAAAGGGATAATGCAGTAAACTTCATTGCACCCAACATTATGTATCCTAGTAATACATGTGTAGCCTAAATCGCCCATCTCATTTTATAGCTATAATTTTGTGTCTTTCAAGAATGATAAAATTGCACAGATTATTTAGGTAACGGCAGTTTACAGAGAAAAAAGTTCTTACAACAATTCTACAATGAAAGCATCTGCTGTGGTCATGTTTGCAAAATGGTAGTGCCATTCTCCTTCATCATTACATTACAGTAACTAATTTTATTACCAACATTAAAACCAACCCAAATCAGAAATGGAATTTTAGGTTCACATATACATATTCTAAATTTCGTACATCTTCATCATCTACTTCACATTATTTATCGCCATTCAAGACCATAACTGCAAAATAGTACTTAAATTATTAGAGTAACTTAACTGGCCGCTTTTTGCACTACAACTTATAAAATTGACAACCCATCTGCATTTGACCGCATTCACTCATGTTCTGTGCCAAGCAAATCATCCCCTACATGTTTTTTTTTAAATCTCGGATACTATTTTCAATCCCTGAACTCATTTAGTCTAACTGTAAACTTTAATGACAAATGAATTAACTTTAGATGTTTTTGCCACTTTCAGTAAAAAAGGGCGTCATGTGTAAAAGTACTTAAGTACAAGTTCTACCCAAAGGGTGTATAATGCGTGTGGGAAAATCATGCACGCTTGTTTGTAACTATATTTGATCATAACATTTATCCAACAACGGCCTTTCTTCTTCTGAGACAACGCTCTTGGTCCTGCATTACAACATTTTAACGCTTTTTGTTCGTTTAAAATTGATGTCGTTGTCCCTTCAGATCACCAAAGAATGTACATCATTTTAGTACAACATAAAATGAGGCTACATCATCTCAACATAATTTTCTCAAAATGTTCAGCATCTTAGGCATCATATAACTCACAACAAGGAATAATTATGTATGAAGCCTCAATTAGAAGAGGACAATGCCATTGCCATATAATAGTCAGTCAAAAGTGGAATTATTCCACTTTAAATTGCTACGACATATGTATGTATGTAACTTGCTTCGGTAGAAAAAAAATGGTAGGATTGAAATTCTAAAGATTCATATGAAACTAGAAAATATGTACATGTAAACCCTCCCTCCTTGTTCTAAAATGCAACAGGGCTCGCACCTCACCAAAAAAAAGACAATAAGAATGAAGGTCAGAAATTTTGTTTGTTCTCTGCGGAAAAAAACGAGAAAACCTCTTTCATTTTTCTTTGCATTGTACATATGTATGTATTTATGTATGTACATGATACATTGCATTCCATCCAAAAATGAATATTATTTCATTATTTCGCTGGGATGATTATGAAACTCCTTCCTACCACCAAAAAAATAATGTCTTGTCTGCTTATAGTACCCTAATATGCAATAGTGTAGGTAAACCGATGATGATGATGGTAACTTTACATGTAACTCTATAAAATCGGAAGAAGAAAAAGACTTTTTTGAGGGAGCTTTTTTTGTATTTCTCCATATTGATCTTCAATGTATCCATCCATCCACCATCCATACGGACGACGACGTTGTTGGCAAGTTGAAAAAATGTAGTTAGAGAAAATGGATGGATGGATGGATGGATGCAGATTGCGGAGTTTTGATCTTTTGGATGAACATTATTATGACGAACAAAATGAAACACACACGTACAAGTGTGTGTGTGTGTAATACATGTAGCTTGGTTGGATTGAAAAATGCGGCATACCAGCACAGAGATCATATTATATTTTTGCAGGACTCAATCATGAGAAAAATAAAGCACTTATTATGATTATCATTCATATCATCATGTTGAATTTTGAGTGTAGACGTGTAGTCGATATTTCTCATTGGCATTCATCTCCCTCCTGTCGTACTTGATGATGTACAGTGTACAAAAACTTTGTAAAAAATAAAATATATCATGTTCTGTTCATCATCACTTTGTACGTATTTATTATATCAGTAATCAAAGAAGCTTCAACAGCAAAATGGCATTTTTGCATTTGAGGAGATTCAACAGCCAAACTAGAGTTTGCTCGATGAAAATGATGGTGCACAAAAAAGTTGCAGGTTACATACAACTTTTTTTTTACAACAACGCAGTCCATGCTGAAAATCTGAAACACAAAGTCGGTGGAGGATATCTTGCGTCATTATTGTTATTATTTTATCCTTATGAATATCGTGGTGGTGGTATGGTGATGGGGAACGGTATGGTATAAAAGGACGAGGTGGCTTCTTTACCTTCCTATTCCTATATATAATATAATGTAATGTATGTAGGATTATTATCATCATCAGAGTTTTATGTAAACTATATATATACATATACATTGATAATGTCAAGTTGTAGTGTGGTTGTGTTCTTGCGTATTATGAACAAAAATCTCTCTCCCTTTTTTTCCATTTGTACGCAACTCATATCATGTTGTTTTGTGTGTGTGCATCCTTACAAAAATACTTTGTCCTTTTTTCCTATACAAAACTGTATGTATGTATATATCCTTTTGTATTTTTTGTAAGAGAATGATATTATTTTGTGCATGTATAGTTCATAGTTTGTTCTGTGCGCTACGGTCACATTTCACATACCTAAAAGTAGCACTTTTTTCCTCGTCGTCTCTCTCCATTCTTTGATAAACTCTCTGATGGGGTTTTATGCTCATTTTTATGCTTTCAGGTCTTATTCTGCTTATCCAACATTTTGGGTAATATTTTTTGATGCCGCACTTATTAGCTAGTGAGGATAGTTAACCTTAGTGTTATACTAAATTGCTAGCCATCGCATCACCTAATTGCTCAAAATGAGTCTTCATGGAAATTTTTTGATGAAAAGTCCAGGAAATGCCAATAGTAACGATTAGATATTGAACTCGGGTTCAAGTTTAAAATGTCGAAAATTTACTACCATTTTGAGTAACAATTTCAGCAAAAAACAATCGAATATCTCATGAAAATTGTTGTCTTGCGTTGCCCCACAACGCCATGCTATGTTGTCATGAACGTGACAGTCATACATCATATGAGTGAGTTGTGGTGTTACACAAACTTATCCAGGATGCAAATCAATATTGACCGCATTAAAAAAGCGTTCTAATACGTTTCTTCATTGCAAACTTTTTTTTTCTCAACAAATATTCAGAGAATAATATGTGTACATTTTGAATATTAATCTGTGATCGGTGGTTTCGTTTCGTTGAAAGGAGGTAAAAAAAAGTTAAAGGATAAAATTGTACTCCACCTTGCTTCACTTGCTGAATTTTTGTAGAATTTGCCATTTTGTATATATTTAGTATGTGTAGCTTTAGTTTAAGCGCCGGATACCCAACGCACACACACTCTACTGACTATATGTGCTGTGTGTAAAGTGTCGGTTTCATTCTCACAACATTATTTTCTCCTTTTTCAGCATACACAGCGCAGTCAGTCAGTCGTTAAAATAATATCATGCCGCACTACTACTTGCAAGAGTGTGTAATTGTACATGTTTTATATAAGTAGCAGTAGTATTATTTTGTGATGTTGATAATCATGGTGTTGCTTGCACTACTTAGTTCATGTGAAGAAAACAGACAGGCAGACTAAACAAAAATTGTCTCTAAGTTAGAAATAGACAACTTGAGATATTTTTCGCTGCGTTCGTTCGTACGTTCTGAATACTCAACTTATGAAGTAGTACAAGGAACTGAGACACAAGAAAAGCACTACATGGTCATATGAATATTGGTTTTTCTTGTTGAGAGTAACGCTGTGTATTATTTACACGATGTGGTTAGGTTTTTGGAAATTATTATGTATAATGTAGTAAAAATACCAGAAAAGTTTTGTTGAAAAGCGGAGCAGAAAAGTATCTTGACGTTGTTTCTTCAACGCTTTAACATGCATAGATTTTATGGTCTCTCTTTCTCTCTCTCTCTCGCTCCACAATAATAGTTTGACAGAGAGTTTTTATCGTGGTCGATACATATGCCTTGATGACTGACTTGCTTCACATGATTCTGAATAATATGTATATATAGCATACTAAAGTCATCATTATTATTACAGCTATAACATCAAAACACAACGGTATGCCTAGATATTGTGATGGTGAAAAAAAATATTGAAATTTTTTAACCCAACCAAAAAACCAACGCGCTCATAATATTATTGTTGTACGAAGAATATATAAAATGTATACATGTTAATAATATGTAAGTTTGAAGTTTGAGTGTGCTTGCATTACACTATGCACTGATGCACGGCGGCACGCTCACAAGACGCGATGTAAAGTTCACAGCGCTTTTAAAGTATGCATGTACGATTTCGGAGAGTCGATCCATCCAACATGAACATTTAAAAAAAAGTATTTGGCATATTTTTTCATAAACACAATCAGCAATGCAATAATGCTGACTGAAGGTTAATTTTAATACAAAAAATTTGCGCAATAATTTTGTACTGTGGAAAAGATCAAGTCATACTTAAGTTTTCAAGTGTACTTGCATTTAAATGTTAAATGAATGTCATCAAATGTTTTAAGACATTTTTTCAAGAATACTTTTGTAAAACAGATTATTGAATAAAAAAAATGTAGTGTTGCTTATAAAAACGAAGGGTGTATTTTTTTCTAAATGAACTCTTCACAACAGAATAACCATGATGATCGTTCCATCTTTTCATCAATAGTTCCGCGTACATTTTCTCTGAAGAAGACACCTTTACAAAAAAATATTTCTTCCTCAATGTATGAGAAACAAAAAAAGCAAACGAAACCAACACCAACCTCACCGGTACTTAATTTCCAACGCAGCGCGTCGAAAAAAAAAACATTTCTCAAGTCCCATTATTACTATATCTTCCACACAAAATAACCATTCTCTTGTATCTCTGTTTGTAAAGATATAAAATGTGTGTAGTGGTGGTGGTGGTGCAACCCAACTACATAGCATATTACAATGCTTCTTCTTGTAACATTATCACTGACTAACAAATAGTATGCCTCTTCTGTATCTCCAACACATTTATAACGAGAAGAATGTAAAATTCTGATATGTAACTACCGATTGCGGTGAAAGATGTGATGTATATGAGCGTATAAG
>JAQFZH010002034.1:0-18218 GCA_034695485.1 Entomobrya nivalis
AATGCCATCTAAACTTTTACGACAATGTTTTGCTCGCTTGCGAATGGCGAAAGAAGTATGAAATGTAAACCCGACAAAAGTTGTTTTCAAAAGGTAAACTCAGACTCAAAAGTTGCATTTATTTTTTGGTAACATAATCCTAAAATCACAAGACTACAGGCAGTCTACGTACATAATGTAAGTAAGTACGATAAGGTAAAGTAGTGTGAATGAATAAACAATGGTGAGAGAATGGAGAACAGTATAGTTGATGAGAGGTAAATGAAGAAAATATCCAAAGATAAACTTTGACTTATTGATCTTCATCGTCAACCACAACGGTGGTCTTCTCAGAAACGTACAAACCGTCCAAAAACTTTCGGATATCCTTCCTCTTCACTGTTGTGCTTTGTTGGACAAGTGCAGCTGGAAAATGGAAAAGTTTTTGGTATTCATCAATAATTAAATCACCCTTTCTGTTAAGGATATTTCTTTGAAAGTTTTGGTTTGGGGAATTGTGGAAAAAAAACTTACCGGATCTGGATACCGCTTCGATAGAATTTCCTTCGATAATCAACTCGTCCTTTTGCTTGACACTGTTTGTTACAGTGACACCCTTTGACATTTGCACTTTACGGATGTACTTTTCTCCCAAGAAGTTTCTAACCTGAAAATGTTTTACGGAAATAACATGTTTTGAGCATTTGAACGGGTGAAATTTGGTTAATGTTTAATGGTAAATAACTGGATGACACAACTAACCTCAACAAGGCTGTTATTTTCCGCTGTAACACAATTGATGGGGAAATGAGCATAAACTGAGCGCATCTTGTATTGGAATCCCTGAAAATTAGTGAAATGGAATTTCAAGTAATTTGAATGACTTTTTTTGATGAATTAAGTACTTAATTTGGAAAAATTGAATTTAAATTAAACAGTATGTCTTGAGTACCTTTGTAACTCCCTTGATCATGTTTTCAATGTGGCTGCAAACTGTTCGAACAGCAGCAATTTCCTTCTTATTGCCAAACCATTTCTCAACCTTGACCGTCTGTTTATCAACTACTTGAATGTCAATGGCCATATGACGAAAGGCCCTCCGTAAAACGCCTCTGGGTCCGCGCACAGTCACCCTGCGACTTTTGGCGCTAACCTTTACATCCTCAGGCACCTTGACAAGTTGGTTTATCACGATTTGTCTCATTTTCTGAAAAATGTTTACCAAGAAATATAACCAAACTGAGCCCTTAAAATTAAGCCCCTCTGCCTGCAAAAAATGAAACACTTAAAATACTTACCGCTTATTGCTGACAACCACCAATATAGGTTGTTATAAAGCACAAATGTGAGTTGAAAATGCAAATTGAGCCTTTATTTTTCCAAAATCCTTAATTTACTGATTCAGAAGCAGGTCACCTTCAACATCTCGTGTACCAAGGCACAGCACAACTCAACTTCCGTTTTGGATGACAATGGTACGCTTTCTCTATTCCCCAAAATAGTCAAGTTTGTCCGTTTAAATCTCAAAGTTATTACAATTTGTAGCCATCAAAATTAAATCTAGCGTAAACCAGTAATCCGTCCCGTCATTGTATCAATTTAATTTAAATTTATTTTTGCACGTTGTTTTGCCTTAATGTATATTGACCTTTGGATTGGAAACGGTCTTCGCTACTTTTGTCCATTCACTTATTAGGCATTTCCCTTTTCCCATCCCTTTCTCCTATCCTTTTTTGTAGCCGGTACAACAAATACAAGTGCACGTTTTACCCAGGAATGATGGAAGTTTCGTTGGATGTCGGATTCGGTCGTTTTTGTTAGGTCAAGCAACCCGTCGTTGCTACATATCATTTTAACGGTTTTTCTCATGATGCCCCGTTCTCGTTTCTGCAAGCTTATTTGCTACTCGTGACTGTGACTCTTGTTTTTGGATGGGGAAATAAAATGCAACATGATATGCTTCCAATACAAATGGTTTTGTGATATGAAATAAACTATGTTTTAAATCATTCTTGGATTCAAGTTTTTTTTATTCAATTTGACTTATAACTATTATAATTAACGACTTATCGGCGAAGTGTAGCATCATGAACTGGTAATTTCAAATGTGTTTTACAGAACAACTCAACAAGCACCAAATTCATAAATAATCAATTAAAATTTAGATACTACACAAATGTACGCTGCTGTAGAAATCAACGAAACCGGAAATTTAAAAAACGGACAAATATATAACATATCTATACATAAAAGACGTAATAATGTAATATCGTATTTCGTAAAAAAAAATCATATTTACAAAAAATTGATAAATAAGAACTTCAATAATTTCTTTAAAATTAAAAAAGCTGTAAATGAAAACGTTAAAATCAACGTAAAAATTCTAATAAAAAAACATAACGTTGTGCGTGATGATAATGGTATATAGTACATACTGAATGTAAAAAATGTACAAAATTAATTTTATTTACACGTATACAAACATCATAATTGGCCAACCTATTGAGACATTTTTACATAATATTCAATTAAATACACATGAGGATCACCGGCTATATTTAAAGTAAGCATTTAAATGAAGTAAAACACAGTATCCGTTAATGTACGTCTTAAACTGACTCAATTTCGTAGAAGTTAATTTTAAACCCGCAACTCATTTACATCTAATCTACACGCAATAGTAGAAAACAATTAAGTTTAAAACGGTATAATCTACAAAACTGACATCTACTTTACTCTACAAACAGAGTTCTACTTGACCAGTCGATTGGGTGATCTTAATTGAACAGGACTAGTAACGCCAACGCCATTCGAGGCAGGCTTTGACGAAACGGCACACTTTCCATTTGCAGCTATCGCCCCACTTCCATTCGTTGAGGCAGTGGTGCTATTATTAGTCTTATTATCGGGAGAATTCTTTGCTCCTCCCCCTCCTCCTGTGCTAGGTCTAAATGTAGAAAAAGTTAGCTGCCTATTTAAATAGGGATTAAAAGGCTTATATCCAATCTGAGGACTAGATCCACTAATGCTACTGGCAGTACTACTTGGTGTAGCCACCACAGCTTCCCGATCGATTCGGTCACTACTTCCTCCATTACTTCCACTGCTACTTATTGTAGTTTCCGGTGTGCTCTCTCTTGACCTCGCTTCACGTTTCTCCTTTTCAATGCTATTGCTTCGAATAACTGGAGTAGCTACTTTTCTTCCTAAACTTCCGTAAATTCCCATTGGCTTTCTTCCCAAAGTACCTTGCTTGTTCTTGTTGGCAGCATTGTAGTCAGTCACGGGATTACTATTGGCATCGTTAAGATCGCCTTCAAGATCTTTATTGTTGTAGTACTGAGGTCGAGAGCGACGAATGGTCGCAGCGTAATGACTTCTGTCCCCAGGATGACAACCATCGTTTCCAGACAGGTCGACATTACTTGGCGCGTAAATAATTTCCTTTGCTGCATTTCCTTTGAATGGTGCAGGAATTGAGTTGACAGGCTTCATTGGAGTATTAGCTGCAGCCTGACTGAGATTCGAAAAGTAATTGATTTTCGCAACATAGCTGGGGGAAGACGCCACCGGCGTCTTTGGAACTCCATTAACTGCACATGTAGGCTTTGCAGCTGATGAAGAGTTCATGGGAGTCGCATGTGCTGGAACTGGTGGGCTGGCATGCGCAGGAACTGGAGGTGCCTTTGATGTAGAAGATGGGGTAGTGGTAATCACCGGTGGGGATACGGAAGAACGGCTAAATGTGCTTGAGAACGAGACTCTTGGAGATGACAGATTAGAAAAGAGGGAAGATGTCGATTGTGGACGACTAGACAAAGTGTTGCTTGATGAAGGTGGTGGGGGTGGGCTAACAACTGTGGGATTCAGTACAATTTTTGGTTTGGAGGTATTGGAGCCGGAAGTACCAGCATCGACTACTGTTGAGTTTACTGGCAGTGTTGGCGCTGCGGTAGTTGTTGCTGGTGAGGGAGAACCTGGAGGTGGACCTGATCCAGGTCCAGTAGGCTTCTTATAAAAGGAAAAAGACTGGTTACTTAAGGGACTAACGTAGCGCCGGGATGAGTTTGGGGAAAATGAGGATTTCGGTGGAGTAGACTCCCTGCTGTTTGGAGACGACGTTTTACTGGCAGGGCTGGAGGAAAGTTTACTCATTGATGACAAGGTTGATATGGTGGGTTTTGGGGTAGTAATTTCTGGCTTGGTTCGTTCAGCCATTAGTGTTGAGTTGGCAGCAGCTGCTTTCTTTTCCCGTCGCTGCTTCCGGCGATCTACTGAATTGTAAATGGACTCTTTGTTCCTTTGTTGTATTTCCAAAATAATTTCTGAGAGAAGTCCTCCATTATTCGACTCTGAGCTGCCGGTTGAGAGTGTCTCAATCTTTTCTTCGCTGCCGCGACGACTAGACTTTTTAGCTGTAGGACTGGAGTCTCCGGAAGATGAGCCACCATCACAAGACTTCTTCTTCAGAGGAAGTCCGGTGGGTGGAGTAATTTTCTTCACACTACAATTGTTCAAGGCAAGTGCCACCATTCCTTCGTCTATGGTGTCGTAAATGTTTTCCTGCCTTGGTTCTGCTGTGACTGATTTTTTATTGATGTTGCTGGGTGGGGAGCTTGGTGAGTTGAGCTCTTCCACTTTAGCGATAGGAGCTTTAAAAAGGGAAGTTGAAGGGGGAGTTGTGCTGAGGATTGGTGCAGGCTTAGTTGCTGGCGTAGCAGAGGGTGAAGAACTACGACTTCGGTTTGCGCCAAAGGTAAACTTTCCAATTGAGTTACGAAGTCCTTTAGGACTCGGCTCTGCAGGCAGGACTGGTGCGGTTACTGCAGCGTTTGGTGGCGGAACGGGAGGAGGGGAAGGAGAACTGGCATTTTTGAGGCTTTGTTGTTGTGTCAGAAACTTTGATTTCGCCTCACTGAAGCTTGACATGTAAGTGGGAGGTGGTGGAGGGGGCGCTTCTGGGGGTTTGGGTGGTGGGACAGATGGTCTTGCACGGCGAAGAGAATTGTAATTACCATTGGAGCCGTGAATTGAGTTTCGATTACTGCTGCTGCTCGGTTGGATCATGCTATGGGCCCTCTGAACTTTTGGTATGGGTTTACTTCCTACTGGAGGAGGAGAGTGTGCCCTTACTCGATCAACATTTTTCAAAGCTGGCTTTTTAGTTGGTTCATCAACAGGAACATTAGCATATCTTGGTGATGAGTCCACTTGGTCTGCACCTCCAGCATCAGACTGTAAAATGGGCTTGGAAATCTCCAAATTACCCCGACTGCCTTTTTTCGGCAAATTCTTCCCCTTTGCACCAGCTTTACTGTTGTCTTCAGTGGAACTGGAAGCAGAAGCTAATCTGAATGAGCTACGCACGAAAGGAATCGCTGCTGCAAATCTTGAAAATGCGGAGGTGCTTCCAAATGGAGACTCCTTTTTCACAGGAGGGCTCTGCGGCTCCCCACTTTTGTTTCCTTTGCCACCTCCGTAAAAACGCTTCATTTCGTCGATGGAGTCGGTACTGCTGGTTGGTCTATTTTTGCTGGGCTGCTGATGTGTTCCTGGGATAACGGGACTAGGTTGGGTCAACTTTTGAATCTTCGGTGACCCCTTTTCTACTCCAGTGTTTTCATACAAAGGTGTATCACTATTTGCACTTTCGTCTTCACTTCCTGGTGATACTGGTAACGGGCTGGCAATGGGCTGTGCCCAACTCACTCGCGTAACACTTCTATTACCACCGGCAGCTCCCTGAAGGAAACTAGTTTGTCCATTAGGCAATCGAAAACCGTTAGGGCGATCACTATTTCCAACCAGCGTTTCAGTCTGTTTCGGTACGCTTGAATAGAATACGTTTGCGTTTGTTTCACTTTGAATTGACCCGTTCGGAAGAGAGCTTTGTGACATTGGCTCGTTATTATTGTTGTTGTGAGAATTGGACCCAGTGGGAGAAGAGGTAGATCCTCCTCCACTTCTTTGCTGATTTACAGGAGAAGATTTGATTGGAGATAAGGAAAATCCTTTATACTGTCCAAAGAAGTCTTCGCCGCCGGTACCAGGACCAGCAGCCGATCCACCAGGTGGAGATGTGGGATTACTGTGATTCTGACTGGTTGGTGAGGAAATGTCACGAGACCGTAGACCTGTCCCGCCACCAGCGGTGCCGTTGGAGGATGGTTTATTATTGTATCTTGAGGATCTGAACAGAAATATCGAAATACAATATTAGCCTCCTGGTATAATGCTTAATTTAAAAATAAAACTGTCTAGATTCTCAAGGTACCCACCTGTTAGTGCTGTTAAACGCTTGGAGTGTTATAACACTGTAGCACAACTTTTTGAAGTAGTCTCCAGCGTAGTAGATGTAAAACGTAATGATGGCAATCAATGGAATAAAACCAAGGAATGTGACATACAAAATCTTGAAGAACCTTGAAGTACCTGCAGAACAAACAAGAAAAAACATGAACATCGGAGTCAAAGAAGATATATAAAAAGCAAGCAAAATATATATCTAAAATTAACAAATTGCTTACCATATGGATCTCTTGCTGGACCACTATCAATAGACCCACCGTAACCACTTGCTTCACAATAAGTTCCTCCGTAACCGTCATCACAATGACAATGTCCCTTACTGTTGCACACACCTTGACCACTGCAATCGTGGTCACAAACTGGCACTGCCGAACCCAAAATCGAACCAACTGGAACACACTTTTGGTTTACACACATCTAAACAAATATAAAAAAACAAATAATTTTTTAAATGTAGAACAAGAGATAACTTTCTACTTCTACAAATTGCATTTCGCAACCTTCCTCCTTTGTTCTCAGAATTATGCAAATCCAAACATTCCAAACCAAACTCATTCTACTACCATAAGTGTTCATTCTATTTTGAGTGCATGAAAATGAATGCACTTTGTCATTTTGTTTGACAACTTTGCATACAAACGTTTTGTGTATATCAACTATCGTTTTTTTAAAAATGTATGCACGCTTGTTGTCGTACAACGTTTACATAAAATATTTTAATTTACCTTATCCTCGCCACATTTTGCCCCATCCGGTACCATTCCAGGATTGATGTCACCAAGTCCAAAATCCACAATGACGGACCTACAAGGATGGATTTTACCTCCAGCATTCACAAAGAAACTGGCAAGAATGGAAACGGATTCGTAGCCAAATTCCAATTTCTCACTGTTCATTTGACAGTGTAGAATTCCGCATTTCACGTCCCTGTAAAACATTTGGTTATAACATAATCGTTTTTCTTTCAAACATAAAATATCGTTAGTACTTCACAGTTTACGCATTAAAATGTATTTCCAAACTCACTCAGATTGACATCTAGCATATCTTTCGGTTGTCAAATTGTAACCGCAGTGGGCATGTCTGGAACCATTTGCATTCTTCTGATAACACAAATCATTAGAGTTATTCCCTGAAGGCCCCCACAAAAGTCTACACTGGTCTGTATGCGTTCTACATTCCCCATTGAAACAGTAAGCTTGACCACTGGGCGTGTCGCAAGTTAACCCATCCATTTTCGAAACATCCTCAGGGCAAAACTCAGACTCCCCTGTGCAGTATTCAGGTAGATCGCAGAGCTTATTAGCTTCACGGCACATTGTTCCTCCGGCTTTCACATGACAAGTCTGAATTTAATTGCAAAAAATATTTGGCGTTACAAATTGCAATATTCCATGATGTTATAGCATATTATTTTGTTAGGTTCTTCTGAAACCACCCATACCTCCATGTCACAGCAAGTTCCTGAGGCACAGGTAGCATTCAAATGGATCATACAAGTGTTTGCGTCGCAACAGGGGTTCTCGCAGTGTTCTGCTAACCCACAATCGCATTCTTCACCAGGTTCCGTGAATCCATTGCCACAGGTTGGCCCGTCATACAAACTAAACATTAAAAAGATATAAAAAAAGAATGTATTTTTCCGTTAAAAAAACTGATTTCTGGAATTCTAGGAAGACTTGATTTTCTTTACCTATCAGGCTTATTACGCAGGCAGTAATCCATGCCATGGTCAAACGCATACGCAAAATCCTTCAAGCTGCATGAACTCCAGTGCATTGTCCGGTTTGAACTGTAAGTTAAAAACAGATAAGAAATATTTTTATGAATGAAGAATGAATTATCACCCAAGTTGTACGTTAACGCTAAATCTAATCCTCTATTTCCTCTTTTACATCCGAGTCTTTAGATAAGAAAGGGAATTATTGTTAGGAGTTAATGAGTTCTTAATGAACAATTATGGACATTTCGACGGAAATCTATGATGACGCAAGCATTTTGTACAAATTTACAGACACAGTTGTGGCTCATCGATTTACTGTTGACCAGCTAGAAGATTATCTGTCAAAACAGAACAAGGAACGGGTATAAAAATGTCGATGCGCTTTGAAATGCTATCATTCTTTCCTTGACACTTGATTGTGTTTTCAGTAAGTTAAGTAGTGGGACAGATTTGACTTCTAGAAAAATTAACTATGAAAAAAGTACTTTTGTTAGTTGCACTTGGGATCGCAACCACCGTCGCCCTTTCTTTGGTGGACCCAAATCACCCCAAAACTGAAAATGTTGCCCAATGTAAGTTTAAAAAAATCTATTTCAAAACCGTATCTCAATGTAGTCAAACGTAATTGATAAACGATTTGTTTCTTTTGTTTTAGTGAACGGTACAAATTCTACAACAGTTCTCCATCGTGTAGCAAGAGATGGTGGTGGCGGAGGAGGAGGCGGTGGTGGAGGTATGTTTGATGTTGCATTTATATTTTAATGGAAACAACACATCCCTTGATAGCATTAAAATTCATTTTTTATTTATTCAAAGGCGGAGGTGGCGGCGGCGGAGGAGGAGGTATTTAACATTTAAAAGTAAAATAGTATTTTTAAATATGATTGAAATATCTAAAACACTATTTTTTATTTAGGTGGAGGTGGAGGCGGTGGTGGTGGAGGAGGTAATTTATCTTAAACAAATATTCTATTTTGGAAATCGAAAGCAAGTGTATTCAGCATTCAATTCATGTTAATTTAGGCGGAGGAGGTGGTGGAGGCGGTGGTGGTGAACTACTTGGAAGTGGAATAGGAACTGGTCTGCGAACTGGAATAGGGTCTGGAATAGGGTCTGGAATTGGAACTGGTTTAGGTTTGAGACGACCCGGATTTGGATTTGGCGGTCGTTAATTAACAAAAGCTGTCATTTAATTTTAAAATATCAAACAAGCCAAATAAAATTACCTTGCAGAAGCAGCCATAATACATCGATTATTTGAACTAGGGCAAGTACAACTTTCCGTGTCATGACTCAGTCCAAAATTGTGACCCAGCTCGTGCGCTACAGTTGTGGCAACAACGCCAATTACATTATTCTTAAAATCCGAGTTGACTCCTCCAGAATACTTGTAGCTGCAAATAGGTCCTTGCATGGCTTTTCCCACCACACCATTTTCGAACTCAACAGCCCTGTAAAACATATAAAAAATATCTCTCTTTAAGAAATCTCATTAGCGCATATTTCCACTTCCTAAAAATGCCTAGTTATCGTATCGCATCACACCACACTTGATTTTGTCTTTGCGTGTCGCATGTAATGCATATATATGCAACATGTCATGTGACAAGAAAACATTTTCTGTAAAATTCCTTTGCTTATCCTCTCCTTTTCCTAACAATTCCATCTATCTCCTCAAGTTACCTTACAAACATTTTTGTCAAACTGTTCCAACAAGCTTTCAAAGCAAGAATATATTTATCTCCATTTTTATTCCATTAAACACGTGTACCATGTGGCCATGATTATCAACATCTTTTCCCTTCCATCATCATTATCATTATAACTAACCCTTTCCCTATTTCATAATAATTACTCTTTGCTTGTCTTACGTGAGCAGTTGCGCGTTGTCGTTGGGATGATCCCGAAGAAGCCTTTCTTTCCTGTAGTGCAAGAAGCTTGCCAGAGTCTCATCTCCGTTTGCCTTTATCGTTATCTCATCCGACTCCGACCAGACGACCATACCAACCAGTGCGATGAATATGTTTAGAGGAGCATAAAGCTACAAAGTTGACATGAAAGATTATAATTTTAAACTTCCGGAATTCCTTTGAATATTTAAATCATCTTCAAAACCGTTATATATTCTTACAGAGTTGACAATGCTAGCGATATCTTTAGTTCTCCTTCGCACAGCCTTCAAATCCCCTCCCAATTCTTTATACTTTTTGTTGTCCACCACGATAACCAATTCAACATATCGACTTTTCGCGTTCGAGTTGTAGGGCACACGGGTATCTTCGTGAGAGGAATAGCCACGTTTGACACGTTTGAGAATTCCCTTTTCACCAGAGGAACCCAAGATCTCACTACTGCTGGCAAGCACATTATTTTTCAGTCCTCCGTACAAACTATCAGTTAAGCTGATTGGGTGACCGTCATCATGAGCGTGGTCTGCGTGACCTAAAAAACACAAAGAAAAAACATTTATTTACTTAATTATCTCAAATCAAAATAATTTGTCATCATTTTTACATCTTGATCATCATCGCATTAAATCAACTCCCAAGCCTAATGAACTTGGCTTTAAAAAGCACCGACACCGACGACACTTGCAATTGCTTTGCTGATAACACCTTTGATAAAAAATCTGGGGGATAATTGTGAGAAAGCAACCAAATTTTTCATTTTTATTTTTCCTGACTCAGCGAAATCATGTCATGCTTTTTTCCCATGCACCATCATCATCATAAATCCAACGTGCTATTACAATAAGGTATAAAAAAGTTGAAAGTGTTAGGTCGTCTTGTAAGCTGTCGTAATGCATTTTTTATGCCTTCCTCTCATGAGAATGGCTCCACATAAAAACTAAACATGTCTACTTTTTTAGTACATATGTATGTCTGGCTCCTAACTCTGACTCCGTTGTTGGTTCGGGGCCGTTCTTTTTAGGTGCACTCTGGGACCTTCGCAATTTTGATCTGTACTTTAAGGTGCTTAGCCAACCTACTATATTTTATCTACCCGGTTTGTTGTAGCCAATTATACTTGAAACACTAATATTGTCCTCCTACGTTTTTAAAATGACTGTTTAGAAGTGGCTCTTCAAACAAATTTGTCGGTCTTGATCCAATTATGACGACAAAATTCGTAGAGAATCATCTAGCTCACAAATCATTCATATAGCTCTCTAATTTAGATTTAAAGTCAACCCAAAGTCAAATATTAAATCAGTTAAGGTAGCTTTTACACATGTTTGTTGAATTTTCGTGATGCTTTGTTCCAGGAAAGCCACTATCAATATAGTACTCATTTACTCATTACATTTAAGCATTCGTGGAGTTTTTTCTTCCTTTCTCCCTTTTGCACGCTATGAGCTAATTAGCCACGCTTCTCTTCTTTCTAACTTTCAGACTTTATAAAGAAGGAAGAAATTCCTGTACTAATATTTTAAGCGAATGAAAGAAGCTTTTTGTTTATATAAGTCATGCTGAGTAAATACTAAAGTTTACAAAAGGCAATGTTTACTGGATACTTATGCACATTTTACAATTTACAGCGATGGTGTTTTTTTGAGCAATTCAAACGAATGAGTAAAGTGGAAGAAGGAAATGATTATGCGAAATGAATGCGTGAAGAAATGTGTAAATTGAAAACGTGTTTTTACTCTTTGGAATATCATGCTTGAATTTAAACTATGCAGCATAGCAGTGCAGTGTTGTGTGATTTGATAGGAAATTTATGTGAGACTCTGATTGAGTCGAGAATGGTAAATGGGGATTTTTGTTTTAACTGGAAACCTATCAGTTCTCAAAGGAGCTTGAAACTGAGTCGTTAACTGATTTACTGCAGATGAGGAAGCAAAGTGTAAAAGAGAGATTTTTTAATAGTTACGTTGTAGATGTGATATGGGTGCTCATTTTCAAATTTTCAGCTAATCTCTGCTACTCCTTATCATTGTCGTGGACGTGGATATGAATGGGGTGCTGTATAGTTTTAAATTCCAAACATGTTTTTTTAAAGTATCCTGTTCTCTGTAAAGTTGATCAGATCAAAGTATCAAATTTTTTGTGTGACTTGGTCTGGTACGCTGCACACTGACTAAGCTATATAGACTTCTCTGAGTTTTTTCGTCCTCCTCCTGACTTGACTTTTGATTTTTTTGTCCATTTACATTAAAATTGTTTAAATCTGTGCCTGTGCAGATTAGTGACTGGCAGGCATATTATTACATGTTCAATACAAGTCCACTTAAAGTGAGACTGACAGAGTGACACACATCTACCACTGCTGGTACTGATGCTAAGTATGAATTTAATGTTTCTTGTCATGTCAATCAATTTTAACCCTTTCATTCTGTTGCTCCGCTTCTGCTGTGCTCTACTCAATTTGATAATGGAGGCAATAAACGCATAATTGCTTTCATTATTATCAGCTTCAATATTGGTTGCGTGCGTAGATAGCAATTTTAAGCGTATCATACGACGATTATTCTACTACGCACCTTTTATACAAATGTTCATAAGTTGGTTGTACTCAGTACTGGACAATTGGCAGAAACAAGCAAAAAAAATACTACGCACGAGGAAGATGACGATGACGATGATGGAGGGGATCAAGTTAGTCCTCTCATTCTTCCAACTAAATGAGAGCATTGCAGCAGCAGCCGTACAAGAGCAGAGCGTACATTACCCTTTTCCAATCCAAATTCCAAACACACAGACAACTGGCGCTGTTAAATGTTGATATTGGAAATGTTTACACACTTTACTATATAGTGTGGAGTGGACCAGTTCAATGCAGATGAAATTCAAGTAAAGTAGTTAGTGTTACTGCTGGCTGTGCCGTGTATAAGTGCTGGTATAACAATAGCACGAGAGGATGATATCATAGAAATCAAAGTTACGCATTAATACGTGATGTAAGTATGTAAGAAATTTGCAGAATGTGTTTGGAATATTTTCGACATCATCAGCCAAAAGCCAGCAATCTGGCCTGGAACTGGTTTAGAGAGACTCTGGATTTTGATATATTGGTAGTAATGATGAAAGATGTAATTGTAAATGGTTATAGGGAATTAGGTAAATAAACAATTTAAAGCGATGAGCTACTTTAAAACGTGGAAAATTATCATAACCAGAGAATCAGCAAAAAATGGGATTATTACAGATATGTCTCATGATGCCCCAATATCAACAAGTTGTACATCTATCTAGATAATTTGAGATGACAAAAGAGTGAAAATTGCTGCAGGTGCTCGAGAGTCGTGCAGGACCTGAAATTTGGAATTGGTCAAAAAAGATGCAATATTTATATTTACTGTCTGCTAGCTAGACTTGTTTAAAGCGGCGACACCAAGCGTAATGCACTGTGCCAGTGCCCAAGAAGGCTAAAATTAAATGCACCCATCATACCCTGGTAACGCTCATTTCATATTTGATATCAAATATGAAATGAGCGTTACCAGGGTATGATGGGTGCATTTAATTTTAGCCTTCTTGCCAGTGCCCATGCAAACGCATGACGTGGTGAGTGAGTTGAGTAGCTAGCTGGCTGAGCTTCACTTTTTTCAGAAAAGCCAGAACTGGCTCGAGTTCTGTAGCTCAAAAGTTCGTTTTTCAGCTGGATACTGTGCTTCACAAAAATCTTCTTTTCTACCAAGCATACCAACTTGCATTGCAGAGCTTCACGAGTCGTTTTGTAAGGTTCAATATCCGGATACAAGCCGCAGATATTCCTTATTCCACGGGAGCAAGAGTGACAAGTTTTCAAGCTCCTTTTTCGCTGTGTATGCGGCCGCTCTGTGTGCCAAGTTTTAGGTTGGAAGATATGCATAAATCGAATCTCCTTGTTTCTCTTACAGTAACTCGACTTGTTTTGCGAAAACAGAATTGAAGTATATGTTTTTCTGGAAAGCATGACATGTGTATCGTGTGGCGTGTGCCAACTGCTTTATTTCCCCATTTCAAGTTTTTCCAATAAAATAAATTAACCTGAAATGGAAGATAATTATCTTGACACGATACCAGACTTTTTTTTGCTCATCACCCAACCCATCTTCATCCCTAAAACAAATTTTTTACATGGATTTTCTATATTCATCATTTTTATTCATTCGCTTCCCGGTTTTTCACTCAAAATTTAATGGCTACCTTCACCTTCAAAAGCTTGTCTACATTTTTTTCTTCTAATTGAAACATTTCAAATCAGCCATGTTCATCTGTTCAACTATTAACCACAGCTGTCCAGTTTGTTTTGACGCGGTTTTTTGTTTTTACTGAACTTAAGCAACTGCTGTCAATACAATAAAAAAGACTTATCTTTTACGATAACAGTTGCACAACTTGCACTTTTTCGCAGTAGAAGTCTGCAAGACGGAATAATTAAATTCAAAGATTTTGTGTCTTCAGAATAATAGTAAAAACCAATAACAAAAAAAGTTGCAGAGGAGAAAACCAGAAGGTACAGAATTTCAGGTTGCAGACTTGGAGGTCTCTGATAATATGGATGAATGATGGAAGCGCGCAGCGCACAGTGCACTGGTCCATGATGAAGATTTGTAGCATGTGTCAGCCAGATGTTGAAAAACTATTTGAAAACTTCATCTTCATATCCGACCGAAACAACTCTTTTGTTTTACCTACAATCTTTTCGTACAGATCTTGTTCCCTCCCTCCTCTCTTCTTTTTTCATTATGTTGCCATTTTACATTGAAAATGGGAAAATAAATGCTTGTAAAAAAGATGTACAGACGTGATCTTCATGTCATCTATTATGCAAATGCAAGGGAAAATATACACTTTTTAATATTTATTGCAAGAGGGCAATGTTTGCAGAGTTTGCCCATGTGAAGTGGATTGTTTTACAGTGCTTCCTTCCTTCCGTCCTTCCTTTATGAAGATTTCCTGCGTCGCAGTCGAAACCGACCAAACCCATGTAAAAGTTTTAAAATGGTTTAGACTTGCCTAACTGGCCTGGCCGGAAGAACACATTTTGTATCTCTTGTGGAGTTGTGCAATACATAAAGCACAACAACAGATTGTTATTCTCTTTTTTTCAAAACTCTTATTCCATCATACTATTTTAAATTTTATTTGTACATCCAACATTTTCGCCCCATGAAAAAACACGACATGGTTGACGACTTGGTTGAAATGAAGATTTTATGCAGCAATGAGGCAATACGGGGGAAATAAAACAGTCATTCTTTGCCCATAAACGTCCATGTGATCTGCATATTTACTACAAACTTTTTTTGAGTACGTGTGTGTGCACAGTTAAATTGGATGAATGCACAAAAACACACAACAACACGTGTAAAAAGGTTATAAAGTTCAAACCATAGGCAATTTTTGAATGTTAAAAAGCTGACTTGACTGACTTAAAGCTGTGACTCACCAGCAATAATAATTTTCTTTTTTTCTTTACTTCTCTTCCATCTGAAATGCAACCAAGTACAAACATCCCAAACGACATTTTTTGTAGACTGAAAACATCCCGTTAAAATTCCACCTCTCTTTTTTTAGAAAGAGAAAAAAGTTATTAGACTGACATAAAAAAGACAGAGAACAGCAGCAGCAGCGCAACGGTGGAGACATTAACAGAATAAAAAATAGCTACAAAGTTGCACCATACCGAAAATCGATCACCTACCCACCACCCACGTCAAAATTCTACACCTTATCTTCTTCACTTCTCCCTGACTCACTTAAGAGCGACATGTCACGTTCCTGTTCTCCTTGTGTACGTTAGGATTAAGTGTAAACTCTCATGTGTGTTTTTGCAATTTTGTTAATGGCCCCTTTAGGTACCTTACACAAAAGTTTTCTGTAAAACTATAAGCGTTTAAGTCTGAATTCAAATTGAACCAAAAAAAAGTTTTAATTAAAGTATCGTGTTTCTTTTGCATGTTGAATTTGTACTTGTACTGTACTGCTTCTAATTTTTTTCAAACAGAAAACGAAATTTTCTCAAAAAAATAGGACAAGTAGCATCATTTATTGCATAAAATGACATTGTTTTAATGGCTCTTAGGTATATTTGATGTCTCACAGACACAGAAACTCTCTCCCTGGGAAGATGATTATGATTACTTGATTACCTTTTTAAAGCAAATTGTTATGCAAAGTAAAATTGTGCCATTTTCTTAAATTTAGCTTATGACTTGCAATGGAATTGGGTACTTACCGCAGCTCAAATTTCTAGTGAGTTGTGCATGCTTCAGATGAATAAGATCCCAGGATAATGGATCCTTACTTTCGTCCTCACCCTTATTCACGGAATCCGATGATGACGATACTGGCTCAATGTAATGAAGTTGGTCCCCATCAAACACGGCTCCTCTGCAATATTAAAAAAAGAACGAATTGCATTATCAAATTTCTTCACATTTCATTTTTTCCTCGCAATCTTCATTAGTCTCCCCTTTTTGCCAACAGACTCTTCTTCTGCAAAACACATTATTGTGTGAGATGTGCTGTGAAAAACGTTGATACAGAAGCATCAACTTAAGTTGTATTGCTGCTCATTTGCAACATCGTCATCTCATTTCATTTTTAAAATGTCTCAACATTCACACTCTCAACATAATCATCACGCTTGTCTCATGAAAAACGGTGATGATGATGATAGTAATATATTTACATGTGTTTTTATTATGCGTCTACTTTCTCTCTCGCTCAAAATACTATAAACCTTTATATTGCGTTGCGATATCTTCGCACTTCTTCTCAAAATTGTCTGGGCGTTTCTTTTTTCCCATCATCGTGAAAAATGGCAGTGATTTATCATCCATCCCTTCTATAAAAAACAGTATATTGTGGAATATCGTCGTGGTATAGCTATCTATTCCATCCGCTTTCAGAGAAATAATGCTCCCATTTCCTTAGTCATTTATTCGGTAGAACTCCAATAATAACCGTCTGTCAAAAATTACAGGAGACTCTACTTAACCGGAATGGGTTTGCAATAAAATATGAAATACGGGCTCATTCCCCTTTCATCATTAAACTTGAGCTAAATATGGAGTTAGTTGGTATTCGGGTACATTGCTCAAGGCACCCAAAACCACATGAAAAATCTCCTTGATTTCCCAGGAATGTCATACCATATTTGAGTTTAGTGGAGGTAAAATGTTCTAACAAGTAATTATTCAATAACTATGAAAAGTTAACGAGAGTAATTATGCTGGGAACCCTTTTGGCTACATAAGTCTAATAATTATAATTAGTAATTTGGACAATTTTCTACTTTTCTTGTTACTTCAACTGACAACTGTCATATGATCAATCATTTCTTGGAATAGAATGTTCGTACATACATATATTAGTATTACACATTGACATTACACTGTTCAGTAAAAATAATTTGCATACCTTATCACGTCATCGCAAGTGGACAAGGCTGCCCAAGATTGGGGGTGTCCTCGTATTTTCCCGTGATAGTGGCACACGTCCACCTCTTCATAGCTGGGTCGGTGAACAACAGTCTTGTTTTCCCGTTGCGTTCTCTCAAAGTAACCTTTTGGAATGAGATCCCTGTAACATACACACAAAAAAAAGTAGATAAATCAGCATAAATTTTAATTTTATTATTTTCTCCTCCTCCCTTCTGTCTGCATAAATTACCAAAAAAACAAAAGAGCAAAGATAAAAGTTTGTTACGGAAAAAAGGGGCGAAGAAACCGTTCTGTTCTCTATTTTTTTATCTTGTCATAAAAATCTTTAACTCTTTTCTTTTTCTCTATTTTCTCTTAACGTGACAAAGACGGACAGGAAGATAGAGAAAATATGTCTAAAGACGCCGACAAGCTATCGACACGAACGAACGACACTGAAATAAATTCACTTTTTTGTTCTTTTGTCTTCATCTTCCTCTCTCACTATCATCCCCTCACCCATTTCGAAATTCATTCAAAATAAATTATTTTAAAATGTTTTTAAATGTGTTGCTGTTAAATAATGCATTGTTATATTCTCTTTGTTTTGTTGGTGAGGTGTATAGTATAGCGGAGCGGAAGACATTTGTGAGCATTTTACTTATTGTAATCTCATCATATAATCACCATATACACAAAAAGACTCTAGATTCCTATCATTTTTAGCAACCCATCATCTTCATCATGATCATCATCACCCATCAGCATAATCGTTTTCATCATTACACTTTAACTGCACTGTAAATTCGAAATGGCATAACAAAAAGAACGGGAAAAAGACGGGGAGAGTAT
>JAQFZH010002035.1:0-18215 GCA_034695485.1 Entomobrya nivalis
TTTTCATTACAAACTCTCTGTTAGTTTACTTACGTCGTATTGTGTTTTGTCTGTACATACTCTCTTCTTCTTTTCCTATACTCTTTCAGCTTTTAACTCGTTTTTTCATGTCTTCAGTCGGTACTCCTCCTTATCCTTCTATTTTTTATTTTTGCATTTCCTCTTTATAAATTTGACTTGAAAGGCCTTCAGAATAATAAGCGCTTTGGCTTTATTGTTGAAAAAATAAACTTCATAAAATGTATAAATACACACTCTATTCTATTATTTCCAACTTGTGCAAGAACAGAAACAGCAGTATTGTTACAATGCCAAAACCACCTGAGTACATTTCATATGCACAATAGAGAAAACTTCTTTTTTATAAAGTAATTTCTCATTGTTGGAAAGCAAGTTTTTATTTGGATACTCAGAAAATGTCCACAACGAGGATTGAAGACCAAAGAATTTTTTTTACATTATTGCATTGGCGAAAAAAATATTATAAAAAAGGCAAGATAATATAACATAGCTTTTGGGGATTTCGGAGGAAAAAAAATGTAAAGTAAAAGCAAGCTCTGGCTTTTCAGTTTTTTTTACCGTACCACCGCCATGTGTGGTGCACCCCTCTTCTATGCCTGCCTGCCGCTTATACAGTTTTCCAATTCCAGCGTTTGCTTGTTTGCCTCAAGACAATCACAAAAGAGGAAGAAAGAAAGGCCATGTTGCCAAAGCCAAACCGAGTTTTGCTTATGTGGAGGAGGAATAATACATATAATGTGAGTATGCTGCTGTGGTGGATGGACTGAAACCGGGTAATAATCCTTATCCAAGGCATGGAGGAACCTTCAACCATTCTCCAGTCCACCATCAATGCAAGCTAATAATGTTGTAGTGTGTCTAGAATCTAGAAATGTGGTCAAAATAGTCATCATATCCATCTTTATCATCAGTGCATATGAAATTTTACACAAAAATAGATGGAATTTCCAACGTGGGTTCACAGTTTACAAAAACATGATTTTTTCAGAGAAAAAAAACTTACAATTTTACATAAATACAATGTATGCGTTTTTTGTATGTTTGACGGTAATAGTTTGTGGAAAAGGAGCATATTTTTGTAGAAAAAAGTAGTGTGGCAAGTTTTTATGTTGTTGTGTGTTACTTTACTATGTAGTAGTAATAGTAGCAGCACAAGAGCCATGTGTGTGTGTGTGTGTGTGTGTGTGTGTTTGTGCTGACTTGAAATTGACTCCTGGCAATTTTTGGGAGATGTAGTGAGGAGATCCCCTACTGTTGCTATTGCATTACTTTTCCACCATACATTACCAGGCAGACTACTTACCCAAAAAAGAGAAAGAGTGGTGTGTTGGTGAGAGAGAGAAATCCCAAAAAAAACTTGCTTGCTTCGTTTTGTGTCTGCTCTTTAGCTGCAGGCATATAAAACGACGAAAATGCGTTTAGTTTAGTTGTAGGCAAAAGTTGGGTTAATAATGCCTTGTAGCTAAATCCGGCATTCTCTCCGTCATCATCATCATCAACGTGGTCGTATGCAGTACTATCAGGGCTAGAGCCAAAGCAGCACAGAACCAACAACAAAAGTTTATGTGAGAGACAGAGTTGAAGGTATGTGTATACTACGCTTTATATTTTGCCAAAGGCAAGCATGGCTCTCAATATGAGAAAAAGAGAGGATATTATGCAGACATTGTAGACATCGCATACCTAGCAAAACCAACTACCACCTCTGCTCAGTCAGCACCAACGCCACCTTCGCCATCATCATATTATACAGCGCAACGTTATTAGAAGTAAATTCAACTTTGAATTCTAGTTAAGCTGAAAGGTGAATTTTAATACTGAACTGGTAACCCAAGGGTTGAATCCTCTCGCAATGTATGTACATGTGGTGTTGTTGGAGGCATCAGGCGGCGGTGGTGGTGACTGGTGACTGACAAGGTACGAGGTACCCTGCTGATCACATACTTTCATAGACCGTTGGTTGACGATGCTGGTAGTACAGAGGGTTTGTTGAGGTATGTGGGTGACTTTTTCGTCTTTTTGGTCTACAACTCAAAATTCCCATGTAAATTTCTAAATAAAAAAATATGACATCTGTCTGTATACTACAGATTGTTCCATTAAAAGTGTGACCAGCAGTTCTTCAGTACAACAGAGAAGACCTACTGCTAAAATGGAAACCCTTGCAACATGACAATTCATGCTTTCTTACATTTCTACTTTTCATTTTCTAAGTCATTCATTATCGCAGTTGATGATCATACCAAAGATAACAGAAAAACATACATTCATTTATTCACAAGATGAGATGACGACTCAACCACGAGTAAAGTCTTTGTTTTGTAGTTGTTTCCTCTCTCTCTCTTTCTCTCTTTGTGACTCACACCTTCAATTCAATTGAAGGAAATCGCAATAATAATGATAAGTTAAAGTACCAAGTGCCCCAGTAAAGCAGCTTTTCATAATATTACACATACCCATTTTTCCCTTTCAAGGGGGAACTACTAAAGTGATGAGGAGGACTTGAGTGTTTAGTGGTATGGTATGATGCTGTGATGCCTTGGCTTTGCTGGCTTGGTTGCCTGCTGCCCTCGTATAGTACTGGCTTCCCCGGAGGCAATAAACAGAGCTCCTCGACGAATATATAAGTCCGTCCATAAAACACAATAACAACTACGTTAGCTTCGTCGACTCGACTGTCTCCTTTTTGCATTTTTATTTTACTACACATCCACGATTACTATTACACCTACTTATAGTTAAGCGAAAAAAATGTTGTACTATACAAAATTGTATTTAAGTACATTTTATACACATATCTATTTACTTCAGCACACATTCAAAAAAAACACGCGGACTACTATACACTAGTCAACTAAACGTATGAAAAAAGTACGACGATGGATTTTCTGGCTGTACGGAAATCTAGCCGGAGGCATCACACTGTTAGTTTGGTAAAAGTTTATTTTGCAGCCTAAGCTTTTATTATTATTCTCTTTTTCAAATTCCTTTTCAAACTTTTTTTTAAAAGCAACTATAATACACATCCAGCAAGCAAGATCACTGTATGCTCTGAACTGGCTCATTCGTTTCGTTTAGTCGGAGCCTCCAAGTAGCCCATAGCACTAAACACACTCAAAAGGAGAGAGGGAGAAAAAATAGAAAATGTTGCTGATGATGATATGTAACGTAAACGTAACATGTGCGCATTGTGTATGTAGTATGTATGCAAGAGTGAGAGAGAGAGAGAAAGGGACTAGCCGTCAAATAAAGTAAAAGCAACCAAAAAATGTATATAAGCCCACAAGGAGTAAATTGACTGGAGCGTGGTTTGCTTTTCCTTTTGCTTGCTTTACACACTCACTTTACTGCTTGCCCCGGCTTGGCCTAGCCTGCTGCCCTGGCCTGGCCTCCAATGTACGTATGCCTTCCTTTGTTCATCGAGAGAAAAAATATGATGAAAACCGAAAAAGTTTGCTTGCCTTTCCCCATTTTTTTGTGTTTGTGGATGTTTTATGAAAATTATGATGAAAAAAGGACGCTTAGGTCCTGCCAGGACCATAGAAAGTATGTATCGTATTATTATGTTGTTGTAGATCACAAGAGTAAAAGAAACGGGTTTTCAAAAAAAGTATTTTACGTAAACTACTAAACCGAATTATGTGATGATGACGATGATGAGGATGACTTAATAGAAAGTTGGCTGATCTCGTTCATACAAACTAAATATACTTTATTTTTTTAGAAAAAAAAAAAGTCGTTTGTGGAATAAAGGAATTTGCTGAATTTGTTTTGAATTATGTAAAGGTAAAAGTTATGTATAGTATTGTGAGGAGAAGTGTCCTCAGGCACTTTTTTGAAATTTGAGCCAGCTGTTGTGCTGTATTAAATGAATCACTTCCTTTTTCCTGTGCTTGGCCAAGGGCGGAAATTTGGAAAGAGGAGAGCGAAAAAAGTTTGGGACAAAAATGCGTCATGTTAATGAACACTGTACTTTAGTAACTCATTCTAAAAGGATTAAATTTTGTTCTGGCAGTACAAGGAGAAATTACGAGTTAACCCTTTGGCCTTTTCTGTTAAATAATGTGCACATCAATATCTACATCATAGTGGTCGGAGTAATTTGAAGTCGTCGTCGGCATCGTCATCATCATTTTGAAACATGGACGAACATTATGTTCAAAGCTCTTTCGTCGTTCTGGAATTATTCCCTATATGGACAGAAACGTCCTTAAAAGGCCATTCCCGTAAAATGTTTTCTTTGAGGAAATATCCTGTACAAGTCGACATTCTGTTTTGGTTCACCTGCTCTTTCCTGTATACTTGTATTAAATCAGCTTGCAGACGACACCTTGTTTTATGGTTCCTATTTTGGAGTTGAAAATGAGTTTGAAAAAATGCCATTATTGCACAAAACTGGCAAACAGGTATTTCAAGCAAGCACGTTCACGCACGCATGGTCATGGCACAGGTCAAAAGATAAAAAGAACCACTTTCAATCGCTTTCCTCCAGCAGCAAAAGATATTTTAATGGCTGCCAGGCACATTCTTCTTTTACAACGTTCATCATAATGATCATGGTCAGATGGTCAAATTTACAATTAGTCAGTATGGGATAAAAAAATAACAAAGTTGCCTCTCCATCTACTTACATAAGTCTACTTACATATCTTCAAAGGCCACACTTCACAGCAGCACCGCGCAGTAAACAGTCAATTCAAGTTTTTTTCAATCGCATCTTGCATTGCAACTTGCAACCATCCAAAGACGGTCCAGTCAGGTCAACATCAAGTATTCCAATCCAAGAAGGCTTAAAAAAGGAAAGATGTTGATGACGATGTGATTTGATGAACCCCTAAGGTGCCTTGTAAAAAACCGCACCGTGTCCATAAACATCACATCACCCACTAACATGAACATCCGATCTCTTTTTGAGATTATTACTTACTATGTGTAAATTGTAATACAATACAGCAATAACACCGCCTTAAGAAATAGCTGACTTGCTAGACCAATTTTATGAGTGTATTTGCATTCATTTCAAAAGATGTTTTTTTTGGATTGGTTTGGTTTTACTACATACACTTGTTAAAATTCATCCGATCTCAGCATCGTCATCATCATCAGTTTTTGGTGCCTTTTGGTGTGGCTCAGACATATTTTATGTAAAAAAAGATGGGATTTCATCACAAATGCTTCCAGGCTAATTTCGTACCTTTTTGTCATCATCATCGTCATCATCTTCATTACATATGCAGGCATGTGATATTCTTGAAGAAACTAGCAGGAGAGCTCATCATCATCACTACTTGTAGAAGAGCACATACCTAAAATATCGTCATCATCGTCATCCATCAAAAGAATTTTTCAGGAGAATGGGAATGTGTGTGTGTGCTTGTACCACAGGCGTTGTTTTCTTATTCTTTCCTTCTTATTCTTCTTCTCATCTCTTATTTTTACTACACTACCCGTTTTGTTTCTTCTTTTCTTTCTTTCTCTGTTGTTCCTTTTGTGTCTTGTGTCTGTGACCATTTTTTTTTGTTTCAAGTTGTTTTAGTGGAAGAGAGAAGGCAAAAAGGGCCTAAGGTGAAACTGCATAGATTATTCTCGTACTATATCATGTCCAAATGGTCAGTGCACATAAGACGGTCATTGCATTCACCTGACGTAAAATCCATAAATTGTAAAATATACCCAGGCGAAAAAGTATATTTTATGCATAACGTTTACTTCCTCAGGCACTTAGCTATGTTTTCGAGCGGATTTGACTAAAAGCACTGCAAAGAAAATTCACTGGTGCAGTGCATAATGAAAGAAACCGTCGACAAAAAACGGACAAAATGATAACACGAGCACTAACAGCAAACAGTAAGAAAAGTAATAACAATTATTTTCGTGTATGCAATACGAAACCGATAATTCAACGAGAATAGTACGACAAGCTTAGGAAAAGATCCAAATTTCTGATTTCATTTTCCAAGTTAAGTTAAATGAACACAAGGTAAAAGGTAAGAAGGATGAGTGAGTGCGAAAAATTGTACCGAAGAAAACGTCGACGACGAAGAGGCATGAATAGCTGCCGGCAATAATCATCATCATGATCACGATAGCAGAAAGAAGTGAACTTGACTCACTCACTTCACTCATTCCTTTACAGTCGATGCATAAATTATATTTTTGACACCCACGCAGCAACGCAGCAACCGCTTTCAGCATTTTTTTAGGATGGAAGGGCAAATTACTATACAAAATATACGAACAGGGAATTTTTATTTTTGTCGAGCTACATCGGATGTGTGAGAATAGCACAAAATAGAATGATGATTAGATAGATGTTTTTAAGGGTTTGATTATAGAAAAAAGTAATTCGCTACGTGGTACTCATGGTATGGTACACAATATAGTGATGGCAAAGTGTATAAGGGGCTTAATATCAATGTTTTAAAAGTAGTTTCGTAGTTTTCTATTCTTATTAAGACGCTGCTCCAGGCAATTATTTCTACCTCCTACATAATAATATTTATGCACACACGGAGAATGGGAATATGATGATGAGGAGGCATGTAAATGTATTTTTTTTTTCATTTGGCTTAGCTCGCAGCTAGCAGCGATCCAAAACCGACGGTTTACGGTCCGCTCACCCACCAAACAACCCTAACTTTTGTGTTTCACATATTATCAGCAACAGCAGTATATTTTTAATGTTGAAAAGGTCATTTGATGCCTGGCCTCGCCTTTTGCCTTGCCTTCACCACACTACACACACAAACACAGCAGGCCAATTTTGGCTAAAAGCCATATACTTGCTTGACAATTGGTTATCAGCGTCATTTAAAGTTCACACAGTAAACAAACGGCTTAGCGTGGAAGTAATTTTTTAACATCTCAGAGTAATTGTGCTGCTAATAGTAAGGATTCTCATATCAACGATTTTCAACGTATGGCATAGGATTGATTGCTTTGAAACATGCTTGAAGATATTTTTATGAAAAAGGAAAATTTTATTGCTTCATTGTTCTTAATTATCTTTCTACTACTCTTTGTTATATTGCTGAGCAATTTTCAATTTGCGATATCGTATGTACGTGAATGCTGAATTCCATGAAGTTTAGAAATTTATAGTAAACGTTTCATGCCAAGTGCCAAGCAATAAGTGTGGTTTATTCAATTTCCGGATTTTTTCAGTTGACCGGTATACATGATTGAATTCACACATTGATTACGATTATGGTCACGATATTTGGGTTAAATGTTAAATGGTAGGCGCTTTTATTCTATCATTATCGAATAGCATTTCACCTTCAAAAAATACAATGCGAAGTAGCAAGGGAAATGTATATAAAATTATTCCTCAAGCTATGATACAATTAAAAGCTAAATGATCAATGCATTTGTTTGTGTCTTGTGTGTGAAGAAGAGCATCTATAAAGCGGCTTCTCACAATTCACAACTTTCTACAAAATTAATTATTCCTCGCACATCATCGATTTGTGCTACTGCTAACCTGAATTATATTGATTTTTGTAGATCACACGTCTTAAAAAAATAAAATAATCTGCTTGTGTGATCACCGAGAGATAAAGCCTGCATAATAAAAACTATGCTTGTTATATATTTCTAAGAATGTATGAGGCGGAAAATGATGGAGTTTGAAGTGAAGTGGATGATGATTTCAAATTCAAGATCTCTTATCCTGAGGTCGTAGAAGAGAGTTGTCTTAAAAAGATAACATGCTAATGTTGCTCCCGGGCAAACAATTCGCTCTGCAAGTTTTTGTGTGATGAAAAAAGAGTAATGATGATAAACTACACATACACATAATGAAGATTTGCAATAGAGCGAACGGTTATGATTTTGTTGACTGAAAAATGACCACTGGTACTACTGAAGACTGAAGGTACAACTACTGGTGTTTAAAGGTTAACCTGTTTGACTAAATTGATGCATTATTCATTGCAGGGGAAATTTTTTCACTTGGTTTACAGGGGCAAGCTCAGAATTTCCTTAAATGATGTTTTTCTTTCTTTGCATTACATTTTAATTAATGAATAATTACAATTTTTTACATCCATTTGAAGTATACGGGAGCTGATTTATAGCAGACTTATCTAGTGCACCTGTTGCAGGTCTGTTCCAGCTCCAGCGCTACTTATTTCCCATTTTGAGGCATAGTAAATAATCATATATGTTTTTAACCACACATAAATCTCTTTTATGATTCCTGAGTCAGCGACAAGTGCAAAACTACGTGTTAAAAAACTAACTTTCCTCGTATCCTTGCCTTGCTAATTAACATAAACTGCTGAATGTACACCACAACATATTTTACGATTAGCAGAATTCCGCATGTGAACAATTAGTACACAAAATACATGCTACCAGATAAGTTTTGCAAGATAAAATCCACAATATTTTATTAGGTTAACCAAACAGCTTAAATATAATAAACACAATGTAAAAAAATCATCGTGGAAAAAATACTGAATACACTGACCCCGGTCTAAGCTCTTTTTAAATTATCACAACCTAAATTAAAATGCAACAGATTTGACCCTGCCTCTGATCACAGTCAACAGCGTCTAAATACTTGGGAGCTGAACCGCACTCCCTTGTTGGTCTGCATTCACCCCCACGACTACCGCATGTTTTGTCATTGGATGGAGCTAGAGTAAAAAGAGAATATCAAATTATATTTTTTGAACTGTGAACTCCAATGATAACAAATTCTTCTATTATTATCGAAACACGAAAAGTATCATACCTCCAAAACAGCATTCTTTGCCGCTAGCACAAGCACCAGGTTCCTGCGTTTCCGGCTTTAAATTACTTGGACAAGTTCCAGCGTTAACGCACTGCCCTCCACTTCCATCTTGACATGGGGGATAAGCTATTCTCTCTGTAAATGTGGGATTTACATTTTAATGCTACTAATATTTTGACCTTGAATACTTCCAAGTTTAAGACATGTGTTAGCTTTACTTACCAGAACTGTTAGTATTTCGTGTCGATTCCAGTGGAGCTGACTCAAAAAATGCTGCAGGAATCTCATCTAAAAGAATGAATAAACACAAAGTCAGTTTTCAAACTAATGAAGTGAAAAACCGTGAAGTAATTATGATTTATAATATTCACAACCTACCTTTACTTCCAAACGTATATTTTAGATTTTGTTTGTCAACCTTGTCATCGGCCGGTGCTGCCGGATGGGATAACACTGCTACAAACATGACTGCCATTGAAAGGCAGGAAACTGTAATCATTTTTTGTGAGAAGGAAATCATTTTGATCAAAATGTTGAAACTTCCACTTCACTTCCACCTTTTTTGTATGAATTCAACAGAAATTTAAGGTTCTCACGCTACACCAAATCGAAATTGCAAAACTATGCTGAAAGAATTTAACTGTTCTTGCGTCTGTACTGGTGCTCAGTAACGAAATGAATAATTTCACATCACTACAGATTGCTTATAAAGCGTTGCGGTATCTCCCATCGTGTAATCACCGTTGCGTTTTGTTGTGTGTCAGCACATCCTGCTATCCTGCACCCATGCATAAAAGCCACCTACAACATTCAATGGAATAAATCATTATCTTCTCTGGAATTGGAATTACATTTACGCACAGAAAAATGGTGATACACGACAGGATAGCATAAACCAATGTTGATGACAACGCAGTGTGTGATGATCATTTAAACATGTTTTCTAAACGTAATGACTAATGACGAGATTTTACGTATTAAGTGTACTGGAAGTGTGTATACTTATGTGCGATATGTTTACTGCGATTGTGAATGACATGCCATTTGTTTGGCAACCAAAGTCTAGTTATTATGGATTAAAAAGCCAAGTTTTCTGATGTAAAATGTTTCGTTTGCAGTCGCACGTAATTCATTTTGTCCCATTTTATTATAACAACAACCATTGTTTCCAAATTGCCCAGCAAAGCCAAAATATAGGCATGCAGCTGCAAAGACGGCTTGCGAAAGTAAAATGAAACAAGGAAATTCTCTTACGAACGAGCCACTTTATTCAGCTGCGTATTTTATCACTTTTCTCATGAACAGGCAGGTTATCGTTTTCATCGCATATTAATATCAATACAAAGAAGCATAATTTTAGATAAGATTTAAGATTGATCTAACCAACAAGCTAAGTTGACTATAAGTACATAAAATTAAACAAGGTTGTTCTCATGAAAGATCCACTGTGAAAGAAAACCCATTCAAGATAAATACTTCAGACGAGCATACTCCATACTCACATGTTTTTATTAAAACATTGGAAGGAAGAAAAAGATTCAATCTTTTCATTCATCTAGTCACGTCATAGTCACGATTCTTGGAACAGAGGTCTTTTCAGTTCGCAGAAAGAAGTCTTTGGAAATTCAGAAGGGTATACTAGACTTAAAGCCACTAAGATAGTGGCAAACAAACATGCAATTATTTTGCTCATCACGCTAATTAGAAAACATGATGACTCGTCTTATATTTTTGCATGCAGCATGTAGTATTCGATTGTCAAATGTGTTAATAAGCCGTAATTGCTGTCATGATTTAAACAAACAATTTATTTTCTTGTTCATTCTAATGCTTGTGAAATGCACGTAGCCAGAAATGAGGTTACGTCATATTCAAGTACAATACAGGTAGTAAAAGTGTACGTTAACCTATTAAGGTAAAAAACTTGATGGGGCTTGATAGGCAATAAAATTTGGGCTTCTATATTGAAGGCGACAGTTGTATAAATTTAAATGTGTTCTTTGGGGTTATGTGATGCATTTTGCAATTTGCAATCCACACAGGAAGCTATTCCAAGATACTTAAAATATTTATGCTAGACCAATCGATTGCAGCGTAAAATCTTTTCGGAAGTTAGTATGCTCTACTCGTTAAATTGTACCAACATCAATATAACTGCATGTAAGTCTCCTTCCATATACTTAAAACTAGTTTTGACTAGTCTTGTCATCTTCGTACTTTCAACTTTTAAATCGGTCTGCAAATACTTCCTTTACCTAGTACTAAATTTTAGAAAATCCTGGGCTTAACATAGCATGACAATAATGAATTAAAGCTCATTTTATTAATATCGTTTACCCATGTGCTAGCTTTGTTTTGCAAGTAAGTGCCATTCAGCATATAGCATTAAGTTTCTATTTCAACGTCCTTGTCATATCACAGCGTGTAGAGGTTTAGTAATTCAATTAAAAACGAAATTTCATCATGCGAGTTTAAAGTGTATTTAAAAATAATGTAATGAAATCTCTACGAGGGTCTGAAACTACATGATTACAAGTGTTTCTTCAATGCTTTTTTTAAAAATCTCAAGTACAGCAAACAGTCCACTTGTTAAACACATGCCGCACTAATCCGTTCATAGGAGCCGGAAATGGTTATACGCAAATTATTTAATTGAAAAAAACAACGATATTTTCATACTATCCTATCTGCCACATTTTATTGAAATTTCATACATTATTTTTTAGTTTTAATATACTTACATTTTGTCCACTTCCGTAAACATTAAATTTACTCCAATTTAATTTGATTAACAGATAATTTGTTTTCAGTGTACAATTAAAGTAGGGTAATTTATTCCAAGCGGAATGTATGGACAGGATTTCCAGCCAAGGGTGCTTTAGAGTATACACTCCATGTCTTCTGGCTTATATTAAAAATTCCTGCAAAATTCAAAACATCCATTCATTTTTATTATAAACTTCTATTTCCTTATCCTTATTTTTTTCTAAAAGCATTGTGAATATTACACACGCTACACACCTACTGCCACCGTTCTAATAAAATTCATTTCGTACAACTCGTCGTCCCCGTTCCCATCATTGTAAATGGGGTAATTAAAGTCACTTTGATCACTCAGAATTTTCCTGATACAATGTTCGGATTCAAGTTCCAAATGAGCACAGGAAGACAACACACAGTCTCGCTTATCGCTGTAGAGTATGGCTATAGGGTTACATTCATTCATTTTGATCCTACGATACCTTAAAATAAAAGATCAAATATTTCTTCCAGAATTCATTTCGTCATAAATACATATTTGATATTATAGTAACTTCCAAACAACCAACCTGTTGCAATGAGTGTATAAAGATCCCGGTTCTACTAGCTGTACATCAACCAAGGATTCACTACCATCAGTACTATTTGGTGGGGCAACTTCAATGTTATAAAATGGAGCGTTAGAGCTGACATCTTCTTCCTTATCATTACATTTTGAGCAAAAGTATACATTCAGACTAAATCCTGAAATAAAAATGTACCAAATTGCATAAATGTTCCAGCGCAGAATATGTGAACAAATGAAACAAAACATTTTCACTTTTGTGATGTCACGTATACTTTGTCTGCGAAAATACCAGGAAAAATTCCAGTACATTGACACACATTTTTGCAACGCGACCTTCAAAATACTTATCTGCTAAACTTCACACATTAAAACTTGTAACATTTACAGAACGCATTACTTACCATCTGAAATACCATTTCCTTTGTCATTGAGTATATTTAATAAAGTTGGGAGATCAGGTGCTCCAAGCAAGGACCTGGCAATAAAAGATCTGGCTGCAAGCGTGCGTGGATTCATGCACGAATAACATAAAAATATATGGGATAATGTAATTTTCATGTACACATATAAATCCGATTTGCACTGCATGCGTAACGTTTAAATAAACTAGGATTTTCAACAATTTTAACTACATATGAAAAAAAATGTTGAAAGATTATGTTATTTTTGCACACACGCGTTCCGTTTGTATAAACAGTGGGGAAGATAGTGTTGACAGAGTAAACCATTCCATGATTGTTGTAACCCATTGTGTATCCCATTAGCGTTCCAGCATAACAAAGTGTTGTGAACTTTTCAAGGACAACGTTCTCATCGTTGTCACTCAGAATTTCAACGGATACGATATAAATGTGGTCTTTTATCTCAGCCATAGCATCTTCTGTATGACCGAGTACTATCTTTTGGAAACAAAGAGATTGCATATAATGAGATTCAAACGGAAGTTCTAATGGATTTTATAGAAGCAATTAGTTCAGGAATGAAAACGCAATTATATTTGGCACCTCGTCTTTATTACACAGGATTGTTGTACAGCCACTTCCGCCTAATTTCTCTATCTCTTCATTTTCGTTTTCTTCCAGTGTGCCCAAAATTGAGTCTATGTTCAGCATGAAGAGCTTTCATAGTCAAAAAGTAATATACAGCTTAAAATATTTGACATTAGCACTAATGTCGCATTAATTTTTTTTCCTTTAAATCACCTTATCAAATTCAATTTCAGCTCCATCCGACATTCCCTTGATTTCGTTAATATAACCGGGGTATTTGTTAGTACATAATTTTAAAGACCCTTGAATCAAAGCTTTGCCCTCATCAGTTGATCCAAATTTCACCACAACATCATTGAAATATTTCCATGTATCCAACAGATCTTGTATCATGGTTTTAAATGAGAGACCCTGTTTCACCAAATTACATAGTACATATGTATAAAAGTGTGCAAATTATCAAAAAACTATCAACTTTTTAAATGTCAGTTCTTTACAATACGGAATCCAACATCATAATGTGTGCCCCGGCAATGCAATACTGGAATCTCTGCAGTGATTGCGGTATGTCCATTAGACAAATCCATGGTCTCATTCAACCTTAACAATCAACACGATTTGCTTGATGGCACTGATTACTACTGACACTGTAAGATTAGCCGTTTTTAACGTACAGAAACCTAAAAGTGGAACACAAGAACTGCCGACAAGAGGGTTTCCCGTTCCCCCACCACCTCACCAATGAGTAATGAATAATGAATGTGTTTAATTATTTTAATGGAATTCGTCAAAACAATGCCACCATGGTCACAAACTATGGTTCAAGCTTTGCTTGCTAAACGAGGTGGCAAAACATTTAACAAAAATGAAGAATGATAATATGTATTCAAATTATTGTTATGTAGGTTACTGGTGTCAATTTTATGATAGACATAAAAGTATTTTCAGTACAGTGATATGTTTCAATATTTCACTATATTATGATTGCCAATCTTGCCAATAATATCTCTGAATTTTGAATGGTACTTCATAAAGGCATCGATGCAGACTGCAGAGTCCATGTAAAGTAAATAACTTTCGATTTTATGCACATTACATGCAGCCAATATTAACTCTACCACTAACCCATTAAACCTTCATGCAATGAAACGAAACATGATAAAAATACAAATTTAATCATTACAAAACGTGTAATTGCTTACATTATCGAGATTTTACAATGTTAACGTGTACAGCAGTTTGACAACAACCAAGAGTCTCACTCAACAACGCAAATGTGTCTATGTATGTAAGTACTAAAGCCAGTCTACACGAAACCAATGCATATTACACTTGACGTAACTATTAATGGCCAACTTTATTTCTTGAAGACTTCTGAAAACTACATAATTATCTGAGCACACACCGATATTACTTCATACACTCTAGTTCATAGTTATCACTTCTTACTACTAAAGGACATATATACGAAAAAATGCGGTATGCTTCTGACATACCGCAGATAAAACAAAGTAACAAAAAACATCTGTAAGTTGAAAGATTGGGGTAACCAATAAGTTATTTGTACCTTATAGCATAATGAGTCTGGTTTCCAATGTGTACTAATTATCCTGACTAATGAGTAAAAACAATTCGCAATACTATAAACAACTAATATCTACTTACATTTTTTTCAAATACATAAAACACGTTCATATATATCGTAAATATTATATAGAAAAATTATAACAAATTGTCTGTCTGTGCATTTTTTCCACTTAATATAATGAAAAATATTGAGCTAAACAATTTATTCATTTTTGGCTTGTCATCATAAGCAATCAGATATACGCATCGTCACCGGTTAATGAGCTAAACACAGATTTAAAAATATTTATGAGCTATTTTTTCACCAAGATAAAACTTAATTAAAATTAATTCCGTTGATATTTTTTGAGGTTTATCGAATTCCATCAAATAAATCCAATGGTGACTTTTTGACACGAGAACCACATTTCTCGAACACTTTCCAAAATCTCAGGGTTTCATCTGGAGCTCCAGTGCAAACAGACTCGCCATCGGGGCTCATTGCCATGTACAATACCCGTTGAGTGTGTCCCTTTAAACAAGCTACTGGCTTCAAGGCTGGATATTTCCAAACGCTTATATGGTTATGTGCATATCCATGCGTGCTAACCTAGGTGTGACAAAGAAAAAACCGTTCCAATTCGTTTCAATAAGCTGCTATGCTTTTTAGTTCAATTGTTTAATACATCACAATACTTACCAGCTCTCTGGCAAAAGGTGACCACGCTACATTGCATACTTGAGATTCGGTGTTGACAGAGGATATGCATGATCCAGTTATAGTGTTCCAAAATTTCAAACATCGATCACTGGAGCCCCCACCACTAGCGAGTATATGTCTTTCATGAGGACACCATGCTAGAGCTACAAGTTAAAATCAAACAATAAGTATACATTGTCGGTACTGGATAAGTGGAATAAGCCGATACTTTAAAGAAGTCGTATACCGTATACCTTTTACAGCTGCTGTATGCTCCTTAAAAACATTAAGAGGTTTCCGAGCATTCATACTCCAGACGTAAACTGAGTTGTCGTTTCCACCTGATGCAAGACAGGAATTAAAAGATGACCACTTCAGTCCACACACCTAGAGTATACATGAATTTCAAAGTTAAAGTACTATAAATATATATTTCATTTAAAGAGAAAAGGTAAGCTACTGGTTTCCACTTCATTACCTCTTGGCCGTGCCCAGTAAAACCATTTTCAACAGGTGTATCACTTCGAACATCCATAGATAGAATTGTTTTGTCTCTGGATCCAGAAAAAAGCATGTCTCCATTCCATTCAAGAGCACCGATTCTGTGGCTATGAATAGCCCTTTCAACTAAAACTTTACTGGTCTCCACGTCATAAATTCTCACGATTCCGTTTTGACTCCCAACTGCAAGAGCATCCCCCTAAATAAAACCACAAGAGTACTCAAGTGCATAATCATCCAGACCAAATGTTTAATGAAGTATATTACAGGCGTTAATATAATGTTGAAAACCTTTGCATTCCATTTGACACTTGTAGGATGATCGCCAGCTTCACTGAAATCAGCAATCCGAGCAACATTTGCTGTGGCGGCTGACCAGGAATAAACGGTGTTTCCTAAACCGACACTAATGACATCTTTACTTGACCAGTCAATCAAATTTAAGTAGTAGTCGTCTGCTAATTCAGGTGCATCTAAAACCTGAAATATTACAATATGGTTCAATTAACAACAATTTCAATAAAATAACCTGAGCACAAAACGACAATCGTTATCTTCAACTGTGCTCCATTGATTAAGCCTCCATTGGTAGGTATTATGTAGTCAGTGAACTGTGCTTACCTTGAAAGGGTATTTTGAAATTCTTCTGCGTTTTCTACTAATAGGAGTTCTAACGAATTTGTGCGAGCTGCTGCTTACTGGCGATGAGGAATACGGTGAAAATGATTCAGCTGTTAAATTATTTAATGTTCGCTCCGAAGAATCAAACTGAAAAAAAAACGATAAAAACGTTTTAATTTTTATACAATTAGCTGATGTTTTGGTATATCGCCCTGATATAAATATTGACTACTGACATGAAATAATTTGCGACTAGCTCGTCTTTTAGGGGATGTGAGGATGTCCGCCGTGTCGTAATCATAACCTAAAACTTCATTCTTCAACAGGCATGAATACGCCGTGTCTTTGTCCCCAGGAGTTTTTTCGCCATGATATTCTGCGTGTAATGGCACCTCAATCGGAGTACCGTCGTCGTTTGTCTGAATTAAAATATATTAAACCTCTACATTAAAACGCAAGGTCATATTTACATACCACTTTATGCTTAAAAAGTGTTAAACAAATAAACCAACCTGTTTGCTACTTGGAGTCTCCGGAAAAGTCATGTGCCAACTGTTCCCTGCCCTACTTGGTACAAATCTATCCGCATAACGTGGCTTCAACGGAGATTTCAACGACTCCTGTGATCCAACTGTGTCCAGTTCTGATTCAGACTTTGATCGGTTCATTCTTAATTCAACTTAACGTGTCAGCACTTTAATTAGTAAACTCTCCTTGATTTGTTTTTCTTCCTTAGTCCTTCGTCCTAGTCCTCCTCAGTATATGTAGAAATTAGATCCAATTGTGTGATTTCTATCTGGATTTTTTGGGACAAACAATCACACATTTTACTACGTCACAAAAGTAAACAAAGATAATGGTGACTAACAGCACTTAAGATTAAACTAATGATAAATACAGTTTTTTTATTGTCATTGATAACTTCAAACATGTGACATGTGTGTCAAAACAAAAATATTCAGTGAATACAAAGCATGTCATCTGTCAGTCATCATATCAAACAAACACATTTATTTCAAGCAAGCCAAGCCAACTATTGTGTATTGGACAAACTTCGGCGTAAATAATATTTTTTTTACACTGCAGTACCGACCACCAAACTAAAAGATAACGAAGATGTGAAATAGAATTGCTCGACGCATGACTTACGCTGTTCCACTTGCACTTGCACTAGCTCTTTGTTACAGAAGATGCTTAAACAAAAGGTGAAAAAACCAGAATGTATGCACGCAAGACGCACGCAATGACGCAGTACGCTGATTATGAATGCACTATTTCAACTATAAATACGCTGACCATGACTTTACGAAAATACATGCGTTAGCTTAGGTCACGTTAACCAGTCATTCTTCAGGTCATCTCATGGTTGTTGTTGTTATAGCTCGGGAACTTGAACCCTATAGCAGGAGTATATACATTGAGAAGGAGTACGTAACTCCCATGTAAAATAAAAATATTTGTTCGTATGCTTAGCAAAACTCAACTTTTACTAGTTTTTACTTCATTTGTATTTTTACTCAATTGACATTGTTTAGTTGTACCAGTACTGTAACCTGTAAGTAAGCATTAAGATGCGGCACTCTGCCATTTACTTTACATGTAATACTAATTTGAATTGCTATAAAAACGTGGTTTCGACCGATACTATGTTCTAATTTTCACATAAGTGTAGGGCACTAATGTAAGCTTTAACCTCAGCGAATAATAACTGTTAATAGTCTTTGCGTAAAAACCCAAATTTAACCTTAT
>JAQFZH010002036.1:0-18205 GCA_034695485.1 Entomobrya nivalis
ACCCTTTTATACCCACTACTACCCTTTTATACCCACTACTACCCTTCAATACCCACTACTACCCCTTATTATCCTTCAATACCCACTACTATTATTTGCCACCCTTTACTACCCTTTTATACCCACTACTACCCTTCAATACCCACTAATACCCTTTTATACCCACTACTACCCTTTTATACCCACTACTACCCTTTTATACCCACTACTACCCTTCAATACCCACTACTACCCCTTATTATCCTTCGATACCCACTACTATTATTTGCCACCCTTTACTACCCTTTTATACCCACTACTACCCTTCAATATCCACTAATACCCTTCAATACCCACTACTATTATTTACTACCCTGTAATACCCACACGCAACCACTAATACCCACACAATCGCTTTAACCCATACCACCCATTTTCACCCATACCCGCTTACTCAAACCCTAGTTTTTTTGTATGCATGCATGCGAAAGCTGAGTTTGCTTCATCAACGCAACTTGAAATAATAGTTAACGGATAAAAAGTCCCCGATGGTGTTTTTAGTCTTTCGTGACCACAAATATCGTTGTGAATTTGTTAAAAAAAATATTGATTGTTTTTGTTTAAATAATTTTTTACCTGTCCATAGAAATTGCAACTAGGCTGAAAGCCGAAGCGCAAACAGAAACTCTTTGCATATAAGCTATACCTTTGCAAGGGAACGGAACAAGTAACCATGCTGAAAAAATAACAAAATTTACTTGCTATTTGATATTTTCGGGCTAATTTTTATTTGTAATCAAAATAGAACTATAATTATTAATGTTATTTATATTTAACCTACGTGCAAACACATCAGATAATAGTGTACCCACAAAACAAAATATAATCACAAACAAGTCTGCAACGGCTAAATTCATGATAAGTATATTTGTCACGGATCTCATTTGAGGGCGTAAGAGTACCACCAAAATCACCATTAGGTTTCCAATCACACCAATAGTTAGAATAAGTATGTATGCTATAGTCAGGGCTATTGTCCATTCAATCGAGTGATGGAGATACTTTTCATCCATAAGTCGCCACCAAGTTGGTATGGGTATTTTATCGGTTGTCGTAACAATGCTAAGATTAGTAAAATTTAAACATTCCACTGAATCGGAATTTGTTAATGTGGCACTTAAGTCAAGTGAATAGTTCTTAAAATTTTGTTGATCTTGTGTAAAGTTCTCCATTCTTCAATCAAAAAATTATATAAAGACAAATATGTGTAATTTTTTTTATTAATTATGTAAAAAGACAATTCGTCTTATGCCCGATGAAAAACGTTTTTCGATTTTAAACTATATTTTTGTATTGAATTATTTCTGATGAATTTGAAATTGCATTATAAACAGTTAAAATGAAATTTCGGTTGTAACTTTGCTCTTATGTACTACACTTAAATGTCAAAGTCTTAACGATATTTCTTGCTTATGGTAAATAAGTGCAAAGCTGAACACAGGTATAAGATCTGACAAGTAGCTAAGACTGATAAAGACTGACTCAGGATATAGCAGAAGGATGAATATTTATACTAGTTCTTATTTCCGGCTTATTCAGCATCAATTCTGGCTTTGCTGTTGTCAAAGCATAACTGGATCACGTTTACGCTAAAAATATCTAAAAATTAATATGGGGTACTATTTTAGGAGTTTTGGTTTAAATTTTTAGTCAACAAATTAACACTAGTTCAATACAAAAGGAATAGAAATAGAGACACAACCCACTTGAATGTGTTAAAAATAATGGGAAAATTGTGCAACTCTCAACAATTCTTTGATATTAGGTTCAAAATACTTCGTTAAAGTAATGGTAAAAATTCAACTTTCTTTTTATATAAACTTCAAAAGGATTTTTTTCTGGAACACAAAATAATTATTAATAGGTTTTTTTTCTTAAAAAAAAGTATATTCTAACGAACTTAATCTAATTTTGAAAAATAATTAACACATTTGTTACACGTGATTGGTAGTGAGATGATTTTTAGATTTGAGTTCAAAGGCCATGGAAACAAATGTTTTGCCTAAAATAATAATTTTTTCGATAATATCAGTAATAAGAGTTATTGCGTATTATATCAAACCAAATGACATCATTATGTAAATATATAAATTTAATTAGAAACTGAACTTCACGGGAACACGTCACTTCTTTGATAAAATATTTTTCATGTGCTACTATTTGTATTAAGTCAGCGTTCTGTAATCTCATATGAGGGACGGCATTAAGTGTTTTTCCGAAATCAAATAGACCGATTGAGCAGAAACTTGTATATTTTTAACTTTTAAGTTAAGTATTTATACTCTTTTTTAATCATAATTTCATATTTTATGTATATTTGAACTATTTATTAATAGTACGACCATATGTGGAATGCGCCAAGATGGTCTATTGTCTAACTCAAATAAATAAGTCTTCATTTTCCTCATTTGGATAGCAGCTCTATTGCTAACCATCCCATGGGCTGTTATATTCGAAGTAGACCAAACCCAGAGCAATGGACTATCATACTGTGTTAAAACGTGGCCAAACGAGATCCTCGGAAAATTGTACTTTGTTATCACAAACTTTGTACTGGGCTATTGCTTTCCATTTATTTTGATAACCATCTCAAATTTCGTGATTTGGTGCCACGTTAACAATCGCAAAGTTCCCCGTAACTGGGATTTGTCAGGATCCATCAGAAAAATGCATCGTAAAGCTAGTCACGATGTTTTAAAAATGTTGGCTGTAGTAACTCTTGTGTTTCTGCTAAGCTGGTTGCCTTTATATGTGCTCGTTATGAGAATAAAGTTTAGTGACAATACATCAGAGGCTGAGTACAATTTACATGGAATTTTGATGCCGTTTGCGCAATGGCTGGGAAGCTGGAATAGTAGTGTGAATCCAATTTGGTACGCGTTTCTAAATAAAAAGTTTAGAAAAATGTTCCGGTCACTTTTGCCAAGTTGGATTCCGTTTGTTAGGCATTTTATAACACGAGGAGTTCTAACAAATGTAATGTTTTAGGAAATCAAAGCCGTACCTCAATTTACACATATCCAAGTTCCAAAAGAGATAGTAAACGAAGCAAAAAACTATTGCTTGAGTCAGTTGTGTACTAAGTACAGCACACCATTTCTTAATGCAGCCAATGGAGGTGACCCAATGAAAAGAAAAGCTGAATTAAGTACTTCTTCCGTAAAACGTAGTGAAAACATAAATCTAGAAAGTGGTTTGGCTATTATTCACAGAACTGTCATTGTAGTGGCGGATATTGCAAATGTTACAAATTTGTAAAATTATAAACCTTGCGATTAAAGTACTTTATTTTGTTTAAAAAAAGTTTTAAAAAGCTGTAAATATTATGAAATGTTTTATCTAAACAATAAATATTGGATTAAAAATTACATGCCCTAAATCTAACTTAATCATTGATTAACACAGCATTATACTTATATATATTCAATGATTTTATTTAGCATTACGTAAACCGTCCTTAAGGTCAGGTTAGGATAAAATACCCACATATATAAAATATGCCCGCCTTCCCGCCTATGACACCAAAGACCATTCACATGAATACATGACCCTAAATGACCCCACAAAGAAGAATTTACCCCCACCATTTACAATGCTTACTTATACACAGCAGGACAGTAGTAGCCAATATTGTGATAACAGCAACAATTTCATCGCATGACTAGCTGGCAGAGAAAAGAGAAAGTGGGCAGCAAGAAACTTTATTGTAAATCCAGGCTGTCGTATGTTGTTTCAATTATTTTCATCTAACATCTTCATTTGACAAAATACTTCAGAACATTGACAAGTTCTGCCATTATGAAATACTTTTTAGCTCACAAGTTTTCAAGACATGATTTAATTAGTTATCATTAAATCACGTGTCATAACAATGAGCGTTTCATATATTAAAACGGGTGTAATTTCCGAAACAATAAAATTGGATTTGTTTTGTAGTTGGCGTACTAGTGTTAATCCAATTTTGTATGCATTTTTACGCCAAATTAAAAGAATCCTTTATTACAAGAGGAACAATTACTAATGGAACAAGGAGTTATAAAAAAAAGTCGAATCACGTTGCCCTACACATGATCAAAATCAATAGGTTGCATCTGCATTTTACCACACTTATAAAGAGCCTCCATTCTTCGAATGACAAGAAACTTTTGGCAAATAGTTGACAAGAATTTTCGATGTCCACTTCCAAGAACACGTTATATGCTGTCAATTTAAAGTATGCTGGCATTTCCTTAAATATTTACATAATTTCAGGTCGTAGAACCTTTAAAAGTTCAATCACTACTGCGTAAAAGTTAAACCGTTATTTTGGAAAGGAATTAATATTTATAACTCTAGTTTTTAGACACAATTTCGGTGGCAATGTTACGAATTTTATTGTAAGTTCCAATTTATGTGGTAAATTAAGATTAATAAGATGAAAAACTAAATAAAAAAACGCCAAATATTCCATCAAAGTTAAGAAAGCTGTTATTCAGTTGCGCCAGTTATTTATCGAGATCCTTAAAAAAATGTGTGATGGAAAAATACCTTTTAAATGGCAGCATATCAGTAACAAATTCAATGCAAAAGTATAACAACGTCAACACGCAAACAAGTCTAATAAATAAACGCAAACAAGCTTACATGGAGTAGCTTACATCAGCAATGCCAGCACATGACTGACTTCAGTGGATGAAATTGAAGAGGGTAACAAGCAACTCAAAATAGCTCTGCTGCTTTGAACAAGCAAGCTTTCACTGTATTTTCACCATAGCAAGCACGGCTAATGCATGATTCACCTTTTCTCTTTACGTATTAATTTGTACAGTATATTGTCTGTGCGTATGTATGTATGCATGTTTATATAAATATAACACTTAATCATTAATGCATATTTTTTAATCAATTATTATGCAATGCTAAAATATAAGTTTATGTTCATTTCAGACAAATATTCAATTTGAAGGTATTTAATGCTTGAGTGTAATTTACTGAAAAATTTTATTGCCGCGTTTCCTTGGCAAAAAATACTTGTCTGTTTTAATAAACAAAACTTACCATCAAACACACACTACTTATGTACGAAAAATTGGTCAAATGTAATGGATAGCTAACTTTTAATTACTATGAACTACTGAAACTAATGAGATGATGATTTACAAACAATTGTGGTAAAATGCATTGCATAAAGTAAATTCTTCCACTATGATCAACTAGAAGGTTGTACGATGTCAGACATGAGCAGAATTCAGCCGTTTACGAATGAAAAGGTTACTTAACATTTTCACTAATAAATTAACAACAAACAAATCCGTTATAAAGACGAGCTTTATAGTGCTTAATTGATGTTCAAGAAAATTTCATCTATAAACATATAGAGTAAAATTATAGGACTTTTGTGAATTATTTTACATTTTACCACGAAACGCTATAATTGACAATATGTTAGCCAAACCCAAATGGAAAACTATAAAATTCATGCAAAAAGTAATTTGCATCATACTGAGAAATAAGCTTACGTATTAACTCGCGCGGAAGTCAAAATTTAAAAATCTGGTTCAAATTTTCAAATTACAAATTCTATGAATTGTTAGTTCTAAATTTCGTCTGAATGCAGGTACTTTCAAAAGTAAAACTTTCAGATAAAACATTTCTATGTAGTTTATAGATTCTAAATTATATATTTAAAGAAACATTACAGGCCATAAAAACGCCAAAATCTCAACCACTTTTGCTTAGTAATTAATTGAATTATTTGCAACTCCTCAAAGAACACAAGTTTTTAGATATTTTATTGCGAGGAAAAAACATGCATAAACTAGTCTATTTTCTAGTTCAACAGCTCTGTTTCCTTCAAAAGGTATAATCTTTTAAAAAGGCAAATCATTTTGTTTCACAACTTTGTTTCATGGTTTGTCCAAAAGTTCCACAATTGGATATTGACATATAAGGTTACGAAGAGCAGGCACGTGGATAAAATTGTAATTGCTTCCCAGTATCTTCTCAGAAACTGCACGAGATGTTAATGAAGCAATAAACCAAATACATACATCTCCAGTAAGGATTGTTAGAAATTAAAGTTTAGAAACGAGTATATCAATTAAAAGAAATGTTGTAGTTGTAAAAACAGTCGTTGAAATTGTTACGAATTTATAAGCTAATTTATTACATTGATTGTGTACAAACATTATGTAAAATTGCCATGTGATTAATAAATATAGAATTTAAATATGTAATTTAATTCATACTGAATTCGTTTAATGGCATAACGTCGAATTTTTGTTTACAAGGAAGTAAATTAAATATTTTTGATAAAACTACCAATTAAAACCGTACACTACTTTTGGATATTTACCGGAAATAAAATTAATTAGGAGCTTATATGTGGGTTGAGTCAATAAACTTCCGTGAATTTGAAACCATTATTTGGTGAAAGTAAGATTGTATTCATTAACCCACAACCGTTCTACTTTCTACATCCACGTGAGGTACATATAAAACGTGGAGAAAGAGATTTGGTTTATAAGCTAACATTATCGTTCTAAAGTTTTTCGGTGAAAATTAAATCGTGTCATAATATATTGAGAAGTTGTTTAGCAACACGATGTTTTCTGAATGAATAAGGTTAATGCTTGGGATGCTGTGGGAACACAGGAGCATTTTCAATGTATTTTGTATAGACAAAATTGAACTTATCTTCAACACTTGAATCAAATCTAGCAATGGCAATCTATCTTTGATAAAAGTCGAAAAACTGGATTAGTTAAGCTAAATTATAAAGGTATTCGTCGTCCGGTCGTTTTTTTGTTTAAAATAGCCCCAAATAAGGTAAACAAAACGATGTATATATTAGTACGTTAAACAATACCAGACATTAAATCATAAGCATACATATTTTGTCCGAACAACAAGAGAGCCAGCACACGACTGACTTCCTTTTGACGGAAATGGAAGGGTAAGCAAGCAACTCAGGATCAGAGCAAGCAAATCTTGCATCATGATTCATTATTTTTGCTGTTTGTTCACTGAGGTCTCTTTAAGGTACATTAAGCCTAGTCTGCTTACCTTTACTTGATATGTGAAAAAATATCATGTATGAGCAAATTAACCGCCATGCATGAATTGCATGTAAAAATTACTATTTTGAGAACTTCTATCTGGAAAACGTCAAATAAGCTTGTGGACAAACGGGTTTCGGGGTTCATATGTGCAACAATTTTGATTAAATTGGCTAGGGAATGATGACATGTGGTCAAAAATTGAAAAGTTTGATATATTTAGTTTTTCTCATATAAAATTTACGCGATATTAACACAACTTGTTCGGCAAAGTGAAGAAGTAACTTTACTCTAGAAAATTGTTTCGATTATGTAGGTTTGCGTAATGTTGGTTACTTAACAATAGCCAACAATTTGGCTTTAAAACCAAACTAAACTTTTCTGCTTTACTTTATTTTGTTTATTTTGGTGATCTTCTGAGGTCAGTATAATATAGTGGAAATGCCTTCAGTCGACCATAGATACAGTCGAATTTTTTTAGTCGAAATGGTTAATAAGTCGACCAAGTATTTAGTGGAAATTTGTTAGTCGACCTGGTTTTAGTCGATTTTTTACTGTCGAATCGATATAATTGATAAACAAAATATGCTTGAACATTTACCTTGGTTTCAAAAAGTATGGACAAACAAAACAAAACTGTGGTGTATTTAGCCAAAATAATGATTGGTGAAATACTGAAATGAGGTGAAATAACACGTGGGTTGTTTGCCTTGGTTTAACTACAATCAGGATTATTTATTTAATAAGAATAGTGCATTAAAGTGAACAATTTAGTAAATATATTTTAATATATATTAAGTAGACATGCTACTTGTATGGATAGTGGATTAGGTCTGCTGGAGAATATCTTGAGCTCCAGCCTCCACGAGGTAGTTGCTGTGGTGGTAAGGCATGACATTGGTTACTGCTGACACCACGGATGTCGTGTGTGAGATGATCTTCATCTCATGGCTTGTTGGGGTATCTCAAGATACCACAAAAACGTTTTAGAATCGTGCCGTATTCGTCTGACAAGGGAAATTAGCCCTGCTTTATTATTGTTAAAATACAAAATAGATCAGGACTGATGTTGCATCGATTTTATCATCACCTTATACATCTCTAATGCTAATTAAGTTTGAATTTGGATTAGCTAAGGATTTGATGTGTGTGTTTGTAGCCCCCAATCAATGGGTGGCCAACATTTGCTGGTCAAAATTATACATTATTTGTTTCTTACTAGAACTTGTTATTGGTTACTGCTTCGATTTTGATGTACTCGTGCCGCTACTAATGTAGTAATTATGATGATCAGAGAACTCAATTGAGACAGAAATTATAGCCAGTACAATTTAAAATAACTTAAAAACACTGGAACTTATATTCATCTTTTTTGGATCATCGATGTCAATCATATTATCTTGCATTGAGGTACTCAACGTAACTTATTCGTAGTGTGGTAGAACACGGAGCATACGAATTTCAAATAGAAAATTTCGAAATACATTGCTTTCGAGACCTTATGAATTTGACTATATATATAATCGACTAAATACACTGTCGACTAATTATGCATTCGACTAAATACACAGTCGACTAACTATGCATTCAACTAAAGTCGACTAAGTATGCATTCAACTAAAGTCGACTAAGTATGCATTCAACTAAAGTCGACTAAGTATGCATTCAACTAAAGTCGACTAAGTATGCATTCAACTAAAGTCGACTAAGTATGCATTCAACTAAAGTCGACTAAGTATGCATTCAACTAAAGTCGACTAATTTTATAGCGGAAGTTCGGTATACCTTGACGTAACCATGTAAGTGGCATCCACCACCATATACCATACATTCGGGTAAACGTAAAGCAGGTTTGGTAAACGTGACTTTTTGATAATGCATACCTGAATAAATAATTGTCATATAAACTGACGTTTTCTTGACCTGGATAATACCAAAAGGGTTATACTTTGAAAAATTTTCATTGTCCGCATAATCTTAGTAAGCTCTCGGATTTCACGAAACGAGACAATATTGGATCTATACCCTTATGTTCGAACCATAAATAGAATATGGACCAGTTATGTTAACATTCTACTTAATTATTTGACGTCAACAAGCTCAATTGCCCAATTCTTAGTGCAAAAGTAAGATACGAACTCTCAAAAAAGGTAATCACCTACATATTAAATGGAGCTTACATCTTTTTGAAACTAGTCCTGATATTTTCTGGATTTGTTTGATAAGGTTACCAAAATGAAACCTGCTTAGAACAAATCAATTGTTAAACTTGAATTGCAAAAGGAGATACGACAAAACTATGGCTGTCAGATTTCTCCAGGGAGAGTTGTATGGGCAACGAAAAAACATTTTAAAGTTCGATTTACGTCTATAAACGTTCTACGTTCTAGTAACTGGCCACTTGTGCTGGAATGCAAACTAAATAAACCAAATCTTAAGACAGACCAGAATAAAAATGTTGAAATTTCCTAAATATCAAATCATCTTTTGCAAGTATTTCGTGCATGTTGGTGCTCTTTGTTTTCCACTTTCTCTTCTCAGTTCTGGTCGAGTCATTCATGCGATGGACTTGTTGCAGCTCCCTTAAGTTCGTCTACTTACTTTCTTACCGTGCAGAAGTAAGCATAAAAAGAGGTCTACGTCCAAATTATTTCTTTTTTACTATGACTTCTATTATAAAACTTTATTGTGTGCACAAATCAATTGAAAGCTATGCAGCAAACTTTCGAGTAAGCATATAAGTAGGGAACTGACGTAGATCACCATTTGTCCAAATTGGGAAAACATAAAACAGGTTGGATAAAACGTGACTTCTTGTGCATAAACTCGTGAATATATGAGTAAAACAAATTAATTACTGCTTTCTTTACTTTGGTTTTTTAAATTCGCTATAACTGACCGTTATTTTGTGGTTACAAAGAGCCTCATAATATTACTTAAATTTAATTTACCACACTTTAATTACGATCTTACGACAAGATATAGAACGATACATGTTTCATCTATGTTTTAATGTAATAGTAATGTATTATGTCCTTACTGTATACCATTGCATCGTCAAAGTTTGTTTTGATTTAGTATTTATTAATTGTTTCAATCTTTACAAAATATATTTAACAAAATAAGGTTATACTAATAGGATTGTAATTTTACAAATGTGAAACCTAGGCCATATTGGTTACAATGCATACATTTCAATTTTCTTTTGAAGTACATTTGATTTATTTCTTGTATATCATTTCGGATACACGTGAAGGATCAAAAAAAAATCTTTTGAAATCTGTTATCGTAATTTGGATTGTTCGCAGATGTTTACGTTTGTGAATTGAGAGGGAACTGCAACATTGCCAATTTTTAGGTTTAAAGGTCCCCTTCTTTTGATCCTTTTTTGAATGCGTGCCTTCTTTTGAAGCTTTTTGGTTCGTAAAAACTGTCAGAAATTTTAAATTGGTGAATTAAAGGGCAACTGCAAATTTCCAAATTTTTGGCTTAACACGTCGCCTTCTATTGATCCTTTTGTGAATGCATGCCTTCTTTTGAAGCTTTTCGGTTAGTAAAAACTGTCAGAAATTTTAAATTGGTGAATTGAAGGGCAACTGCAAATTTCCAAATTTTTGGCTTAACACGTCGCCTTCTATTGATCCTTTTTTGAATGCATGCCTTCTTTTGAAGCTTTTCGGTTCGTAAAAACTGTCAGAAATTTTAAATTGTTGAATTGGAGGGCAACTGCAAATTTTCAAATTTTTTGGCTTAACAAGTCGCCTTCTATTGATCCTTTTGTGAATGCATGCCTTCTTTTGAAGCTTTTTGGTTAGTAAAAACTGTCAGAATATTTAAATTGCTGAATTGAAGGCAACTGCAAATTTCCAAATTTTTGGCTTAACACGTCGCCTTTTATTGATCCTTTTGTGAATGCATGCCTTCTTTTGAAGCTTTTTGGTTAGTAAAAACTGTCAGAATATTTAAATTGTTGAATTGGAGGGCAACTGCAAATTTCCAAATTTTTGGCTTAACACGTCGCCTTCTATTGATCCTTTTTTGAATACATGCCTTCTTTTGAAGCTTTTTGGTTCGTAAAAACTGTCAGAAATTTTAAATTGTTGAATTGGAGGGCAACTGCAAGTTTCCAAATTTTTTGGCTTAACATGTCCCCTTCTATTGATCCTTTTTTGAATGCGTGCCTTCTTTTGAAGCTTTTTGGTTCGTAAAAACTGTCAGAAATTTTAAATTGGTTAATTGAAAGGCAACTGCAAATATCCAAATTTTTGGCTTAACACGTCCCCTTCTATTGATCCTTTTTTGAATGCGTGCCTTCTTTTGAATTTATTTTGGTTCGTGTGTGGAATCTATATTTTCACCAATTAGAATGGCTGTTAGTAAGTGTATATTTTGAAAAAAAATCACCGATCAATTCGAGTTGATCGAATCGACATTTTATGCAGTTTTATAAAATTTCACAGAATAGGTTACTCCAATAACAGCCTATTTTCATGATTTAGGTTGACTGTTAATAAGTATATTTCTAAGAGAGCTCAACCAATTAATTAATTATTTGCGTTAATTAGCCTTTACCCAGCACTGTTTAACTAATTTAACATAGATTTAATTGGAGCTAATTTTTGTATGCATATGGAGCCTTGGTGTTATCCGGCTGAACCTTTTGAATGATATCGTGGAGGACGACCAGACAGACATTGGTCTCCTATCATCCATGGATCTTATAAAGTACCATTCTGGCACCTAAGAAAATTAGGATAATAAATGCTGTTGTAAATTTCATTGTGATATGCATGATATATATGTTGCGACGAGTGGCAAACGAGAACTAAAAAATACCCTTTTAGGTTTTTCATTGAGCCGGGTTTGTATTTGAAAGCAATCAAGTCATATTCTCTAACACTATCAATTTATTGTGATTATCCGCTAAATCATTTTCCCAAACCAAACTTGTGAATGCATTTGTAGACATTTAAGATAAATTAGTTCTTCTTGAAGCGTTTCCCATTTATTTCAAACTTTTTTTTCGTAATATTTATAAACATTAACAAAGCACTACTTTTTTGTTATAGTTATTATATAAAGGGTGAAATAGAATATGCTGCTTTTAGACAATTAAACCAATAACTTAATTTAAGGTAAGCTAAATTTATAAACTATTATCAATTTTAAATTTAATAGCTAAATGCCACAAATTAAGCTCAATGTAAAAATAGAGTAGAATATTTTTGCATACAAAATGCGAAAATACAAAAACATGAACGCAATAAGAACACAAGAACAGCCATAAAGAATATTATACTATTTTTCTCAGTTTGGACAACGAATGTATATTCCCTTAGCGTATTATACCATCAGCATGTTTACCACAAACTTATCCTCTTTGTGTTGTTCCACGTGAGTTATTCTTAAATTGTAGTAAACTTTTTCTTACAACATTCACTTTCACCTTAAAAAACAATCAACAATTGTAACATTTGTAATAGACATATATTAGAACACGTGTTTTCACACTTGACTCCCGACAAGCTGCAATTTTCAAGATATTTTTGTTCGTTGCCAATTTAGAAGCGATTAAGGAAAAAGCGATAAATTGAATTATTGATATAGCCTTTTTGTTGTCAAATTATATTTTGTGATGTTTATTACATGTGTCTGGATAAATATAAACCGTTAGTACGACAAGTCGTATAACTGCTTTAGTTTATTTTCACTCACATCGCCATAATGACTAACAGCCCCTATAAAAACAAACGATAACTATTGTCACGTTTTGAGAAACGAGCAAACTTAACATTTAGCTTAACTTGTGCAACAAATCCTTACAAGAAGTTTAATACTTATATTTCTATATACATTTGGCAAAACTTTGTCTATTTCAATTTGCTTACTTTGTGTTGTAAAATGCTGTGGATATGTATTGAAATAAGGTAGGTATGTTTAAAAACTTTCACTTTGATTTTACTGCGGCTAACTCACTAACTAACTAACGAATGTGAAGATGTGAATATTTTGCCAAACAATTCAATTTTCATTTTTACCTTTAAACTAATTCATTCTAGACGCTATATTTTCTTAGACTTACATTACCAACAACATTTACTGGTGACGCACTTAATTCTACTATTAAAGTTTTAGTTCCTTTTCCGCTCGTTCGAAGATGTGTTATATCAATAGATCTTGTACTACATCTTGTATTAGAGTTACGTTCTAATGTTACTACGATACGTTTACTACTACTTCGGTTACTCTTTCTTGAACCTCTCGCTGAGTAATTAGAAGTTCTTAAACTTGAACTTCTTACAGATTTTATACTGCTTTTCAACGGTCCATTCATTCTTTCATCTCTTGTTATATAGCTTGTGCTACTTTTTCGGACAAATGGCACCCAAGATGGTAAAATGGAAATAAACATTGTTCGAAACTTTTTATTTAGAAATGCATACAAGATTGGATTCACACTACAGCTCCAACTACCCAGCCATTGTGCAAATGGCATTAAAATCCCATGTAAACTATACTCCCATTCTGATATAATGTCACCAAATTTAATTCTCATTACTAAAACGTAAAGAGGTAACCAACTTAAAATAAATACGAGAGTAACAACACCCAACATTTTAATAACCCCATGTCTAGCCTTACGATGCATTCTTTTTATGCTCCCTGATGAATCATTCGAGTCACGAGGAACTCTTCGACGATTCACGTGACACCAAATGACCAGATTGGATATCGATATTAGAAGAAGCGGTAGACAATAGCAAACGAGAAAATTAATGATGAGGAAATTAAGCTTTCCCAGAAATTCGTCTGTCCAATTTTCCACGCAGTAGGAATAGGTATGTCCTCCATATTGAGTTGTAGTCACGTTGAATACAATTGCCCATGGAATTGTTAGGGTTAAGGCACTGATCCAAATGAGAGAGATGACCCACGTGCATTGATTTTTTGATAAGCCTTTTGATCGTCCATACGAATTATAAATAGCTTTACATCTGCAATAAATATATCTATATATTACAAGTTCAAGGTTTTATCGTATCGAAAATTTAGGAAATTTTGAATTTATTTAAGATCGTTTACCTGTCAAGTGAAATAGCAGCTAAACTGTAGGCAGAGGCGCAAACAGAAACACCTTGTACGTATGCTATACCCTTGCAAGAAAACGTGCCCAGTAACCATGCTAAAAATAATTAATTTAAAAATATATATTATTTTTTTAATTTTCGCTAATTGCAATGTTAAAATATATCAAAATTTTTATTAAGGTTAACTTACGTGCAAACACATGAGACAATAATGTACCCGCCACACAAAACACAATCACGAATAAGTCCGCAACAGCCAAGTTCATAATGAATATATTTGTCACGGATCTCATTTGTGGGCGCAGCAATACCACCAAGATCACCATAACGTTTCCAATCACCCCAATAATAAAAATCAGAAAGTAGGCTATACTCAATGCTATTGTCCACTGAATTGAATGACGTAAATATTTTTCGTCAAATAGTTTCCACCAAGTTGGTAGTAGTAACTTATTAGTGGAATCCAGAGACCAGCTCAAATTAGCCAAATCTACGTTTACCCCGTCTGGAATATATTCTGTAAAATTTGGGTTGGAACCATGAAAACTTTTTCCCAGACTTTGGTTGAACTCTGTTATATATTCCATTGTTGCTATTTGGATGTATTGCCTTTCTACAGGATTTAATTGAACGATATAATGAACAATTAAGTCAAGTCGGCTTGTTGCTTTACACATTAAGTGTTTGGCAAATTTCTAATTATGTTATGATTTGTTTAAAATATTGAAAAAAAATTACTACTTGTTCGTTCGAAGTTCGATTTAGAATCTCAATAATAATGGGCTAAAATGAATTATGTATTGACTTTCACCTTGGAACTGTTATGTATGCAACAAGGAGAAATCCACTTGTACGTGTGACCAAAGAGAAAGTCGTTTTCAGACTGAGAGAAATTGTAGTAGCGCGTTGAGTAGACTATGCTGTACTCAGTAGACACTGTGTGCTTTCACCTTTCACTGCTTTCCTTTCTCTAAGTAAAGCTTGCCTTTTATAAGAGCAAAGGAAAGTAAAACTTTATGAAATACCTGTTTGTTTTTGCAGATTTCTATGTCGAATTAAGCTTGTAATAAAACACCGAAAAAAAGTGAATTGATGGATGTTTATTTAAATCGTCATGTCTAAAATTAAATACTGTAATGAGTGATAAGAATAAAAAGAGAATTTAGTAAAATGTCTTTAAAATAATAATTATGATCTTTGCGTATGTTCTATATTTAAATGAGTTTAAGGAGGCAAAAATTAGTATTTGATGTTTTTTATGACGCATAAAACTATTTGTGAATGAAAATGTTATCAGCGTTCTATAAGTTAGGTTGAAAAAAAATAAACTTCATATCATGTAATACAAATAATTTTCAGAGATTATAAGAATATTGAATTGACAGGTGTAGTCGTCTTTGAATTAAATTTTTAATAAAATTTAAAAAAACAAATATAGCATCAAGTATATAAAGTTACTAATATCATATTAAATCATTAATCATCGTAACAACTTTACCAGCAATGCTGAGAGTATGATCGCCCACGTGAGTTACAATTTAAAGTGTGTCCAGCTTCAATCCGGAATTTTTAATTTTATTCTTTGAATAGTAGACAAACCTAATATACATCTGTTTTAAAATAACGCAGTCCAGTGTACTAAAATATAACCTGGAATACGGCTGGACTTTTTTACCATCATAATTTGCAAAAGGCAGGAAAATATATAATACTTTAAAATGCACCAGTTGGCTTAAATAGAACGCAAGCTGTGACAGGGATACTGAGTTTTATGACAAAACTATTAGATCAGATCTATGACAGAATTCTAGAACAAATTTTGAAAAACAATTTTAAATTCCTTTCTAATCTTTACCAGATATTAAGGCAACTTTAAGATTGTATTTTGCTAAAAAATATATTTCTCAAAATTCCGTATTATAGCTACACACCCTTTACAAATACTTTTGGATTAGAATATTCCATTACCAATTTAGGCTAAAATCCTTGAGCAAATTTTGTCAAATAGATTGTCACTCTTTGATTAAATCCCAACACCAGGGATATACCCTTAAAATTTGATATACGTGCGAGGTGTAAAAACTTGTGACGAATTCTATTTTCTTTTCTTTATTATCCTAAAAATGGTGTGTCATAAATAAAAATAAAAAAATCAAGGAAGTAGAAGCAAATATTAAATTTAATGAGCATCCAATTTATTTTCAAACGTGACGTAAGTAAGTTCGTGCAAAATAATGTTGCCAAACTACGCAAATCTTTATTTACGTGACATGGGTCCAATTACTTAAAGGAAACCCATTTTCGAATCTTTCACACTTGTAGTTTTATAGGCCATTCATTACGTAAAAATAGCTACATGTTTTTCTTTCTTTGAATATCTATTGAAGTTTCAGTATTGAAAAATTTACGTATTTTGGATCTGCTATATTGCGTTGTGGTATAAAAACCGCAAGTGATATTTCAGTAATTTTACTTGCAGTTTGTGTACAGGTATGAAAGGAGCTTATTATTTGACGCCAGGCTACATATGCGTAAACTTAAAGTTGTGAAACTGTAGCAAAATTTGAACTGATTGTTTTTAAATTCTTAGCAATTTTTTTTATGAAAAATGTTGATCAAGCATTGGATATGTATAGTGCAGTTAATATTGCTTATGGATAGCTCAGTTTTTATTTATTTTTTCCTTCAGTTATTGACGTCAGACCTGTTTTGGAAACGAATGTCATAGAAAATGGAAATACAGCAAATTCGAAAGTCCCGTTATTAATACCAAGGAAATATAGTCAACTAAATGGAGCCAAAGGCAAATTGAAAATGGGAAGAAGACAAAAAAGGATCAAAAATGATCGGTGTAAATAAGTTGAGTGAAATTATTTGAAAGTGTCAGTCTCAACTTTTCCCCAAGGAAGATTACATGTTGGGTGGCGTTTTTTAAGGGGTAAGTTGATACAACTCTTTATTGCTTAAATTAATTTACTTGATGATTAAGCGTTTGTGTAAAAGGCGACGTAAATATCTGGGTATTGTCAATCTGCTTTCATTTGAAAGTCTAATGTTTCAACATTATTTTAGCTTCCAACATAATAAAACCTTGCAGAATTATATTTTGCTTCGAACAAATAGAATTGAAAATCAAAATCCGTATATTTTTGGTACTTGGTTCTGCAAAAAAAATTAGTCTATACAGTCATCGTCGAGATTTTTTGCAAGTTCCAAGTGTAGTTTCCATCAAATTTGTTGCAATGCCTTAAAACTTAAGACGTGTCTATCATTCGTTGGTAAGGGAATGAATTTATTACGTAGCTGAAAGCGAAGGTCAGTTAGTATTGACTTGATCGCGTTTGTCTGTCTGTATGTCTGTTAGCACGATAACTCAAGAACGCGTTAGCGGATTTCGTTCAAATTTTACATGTAGGTAACTATGGTTAAGGGCAAGAACCCTATTGATTTTCAGCCCCCTAGGTCAAGCCCCAAGGTCAAAGGTCAAAGTCGAAATTTTTCAACTTGTACATAGTATAAATTGAAATAGCGCAATCAAAACCTCTGGTTAGTAGATCACGCATCATGTATCCTTTGAGGTCACAGTGACCTTGATAGGTCAGCAATTGGGGTCAAAAGTCGCAATGTCAAACTCATGTCATGTGACATATCATTCGAAAGCATTTTTCATTGGCAACAACAATGACCATCCCAGGGTCGTTATAGGTCGCATCGTTTCAGCTACGTCGTTATGATCGCTCTTACAGCAGGTTTGTTTTAGAAAGTTTTCCACCCAAAAACATTGTATGTGTAATTCCAAGTATTTATAATGTCACCATGCTGGTAACTGAGTTACTTGTTGCAGATTCTTTGAATTGATTGGTTGGGGGCAATGTGGTATCTTTCCCTGGGGCCGTAACGTCATTTTAAGTAATTGGAAATGTATTCACGGCTTTTGATGGGCTATTACTTATTTTCATTTGTTATTTGAATATAATGTGTTATCTTGTTTTTCATGAACTTATGTCCAAAGTCCGAAAGTTCAGTATTATTTTAATGAGT